>VWZG01003731.1:0-51800 GCA_013396735.1 Grallaria varia
CTCAGTCCTTTAAGGCATCACCCTTTTTCTAATATCCTTTCCCAACCTCTCCTGATACAACTTCAGGCCTTTCTCTTGGGTCCTGTCACTGGTCGGCAGAGAGAAGAGGTCACTGCCTGTTCCTCCACGTCCCCTCAAGAGGAAGTTGTCATTCCAATGGGGCATCACCTCAGCCTCCTTCCCTCCAAGCTGAACGGATCGAGTTTTAAGGGCTCTGGATGAGTTGTGGCTGACATCCCTGTTCCAGTTCGTTCTAGGACACCAACCCGATTCCATGGAACACAGACTTTCTTAATTCTCATCCCTTAATTTTCTCCTAATTACTACCGCTTAAAATAATTTTTCTCCTAATTACTACCTCTTAAATAGTAAACAAGCGCTTTTTTTTTTGGCAAAAGCCATTAGTGCTGTTGTCACAAAAAGGCCTGAAAGTGTCCAAAAATTAACTACCCATGCCTCCAGAAGTTTGTGTCTTCCCTTAAAATTCGGGCCTGATAAAAGTTTGACAAAGATTTTCTAAAGCTAGCAAAATGTTCACACGTAGTATCCTAGTTTTCCTTGTTGGTGGGGAAACAAGCATAGCCCCTTTGTAGTTTAACAGCAGACTCTAGCAAGTCATTAATAACTTCTGCAATAGGAGAAGGTAATCTTGTAGCCCAGTAGATGTCCTACCCTGCAAGAGATAAGTATTTGAGCCTCATTGTGATAGATAAAAGTGGGAGATATCACGAAATTAAAAAGTTCGTAGTTGCCTGGGAACAAGCTATCATGGTCTGATTGCATTCATCATGGGTAAATGAAAGACAGCCCCAGTCAAAACTATGTATTTCTGCTGCTTCAAAAGAGCTACTTTCCCCAAACTGAGAAAAACAGTAAGGGGAACTGACAAGGCAAAACATATTTAGCGTGAACATCAGAAGAGGAGATCTCTCAAAGTCTCTATTAAATGGCCAAAAGACTGTGACTTTGCAATCACAGAAGGCAGTAACTTTACTGTAAAAACTCACAGGTAGCAGTTAGAAAGAAAACAGAAAACAGAGAGAAATTATATAAATTACAGGTGATATAAATTACAGGTTAAAATCTCAGAAATTGAATTGTTAATAGGCAAGAAAAACATCCATAACTGTAGGAGCTAAAGACAAATAGGACATTCAAAGTGTGTTAGGAATAAAAGAAAACCTAGGGCTGGTATTGGCCGATTTCTTAATGCAGCTCGTAAGTGGTTTTGTGTTGGTGTGGAAAATGTAAATATGTTTGGTAAGTACTTCTGTGCTACGAAAGAAACAAGTAGATGGATCTCAAGGGGATTATAAAGAACTGCTCCAGCCTGCTAGTAATTAAGAAAGATAGGAATCATTACCATTATTCTAAAAGCAAACTTAGATAACTTTTATTCCCAGATCCAGAATAGGTATTTGAGCTCTTTAACCTGTTTTAGTAAAGTTTGGAATACTTGTGGAATTCCAAACAGGTGCTCATCTTACACCAGTAGTCAAAAAAATCAAGTGCAATGAGTAGAAAACACAGGACAACATCCGCACCCGAAATAATAGTAGGAGTAACATTTAATTTTAAAATATTTCAACAGAAAAAATTCCAGTCTGTTTTATGAAGGCTGGGTTTGATCAAACTTCTCTAAATTCATTCTTTCATGAGACTGCTCATTTGGTTATGTGCATATTGATGATTTAGACTTTTAAGACAGTCTGAAATAAAACGTAGTATCCCATGATATCATTAAAGCATATGGTATATTTGCTAAGCCTTGCCCAAAAGACAGAAAAAAAAAAAAGTAATGGACACTAAAGGTATTGTGTGTTTCTGTGAAAAGGGGTCATATCTGAAAATGACACAAAAAAGAAGAGAAATGGTAAGGATACCAAGCAACCATGTGAAGTAGTCTGAACTGAGCGGCACACTGGGCCTTGTCAAACAAAATAGATTTACTATAACTAAAGCATAGTTAATATAACTAAATCCCTGTAACAAGCTTGATGGATTGTAGGTGTGTACTGAGAAGAAAATGGCACTTGCTGGAAATGATTTAGGGGTTGTAGTCACCAGTTCATCATAAACACTCGCTCTGACACTGGTAAAAGGAAGGATTAACCTTCACCAGGGGAGTAGGAAGTAGGGGAGATAGTTTATCCCTGGCTATATCATGAAACCAACGTTGTATACTGTGTTCTTGCCCATGTTTAGAAAAAAACATCAAAAAATTGTAGAGGGGGGAGATTAAGATCTGAAAATGTGACTTGAGAATTGAAGAAAAATGCTGCTAAGAGATACTGAAAGAGCACAATCTGTTTATCGTATCAAAAAGCTTGACTTGATTGCAGCACATAAGTACCTCTGTGGAGAAAAAAATACTGAATTCTGAAGGGCTCTTTAATCTAGTAGAGAATGGCATAACAAGAAGCCGTAGCAGAAACTGAAGTCAGACAAATTCAAATAAAGCACAAAATTTTTCCTCCTTAGGTGACAATACATCACTGGAACAAGCTAACAAAGGCACCAAGAAATTTTTAATGGTTACCTGGCCCCCAGCCAGGACAAGGTGTCTTTCTGGAAGGCAGGTTTTAGCCAAATGTACGTTACTGCCCTCATACTGCTTGTATATGTGTGAAATTTAATGGCCCTGGATACAGAGGAAATCAGACCATATGACTAAATGGTCCTTTGTGTCTTAATTTTTTTTCTTCTTATACTAAGTAATTATATGAAGGGCTGGCTACTGATGAGCATCTGCTCAAGATGATATTCTTTGTCAACTGAATGCAATCAGTCTGAAAAACATGACTACCCTGTGTGTAGGATTCTAAACAATTGCAGTGCATGAGACATTCTAGGCAAGCAGAGTATGAAATATGAAAGACAATCAACTTTAGTCACTTATTTGCATTTGTCAGTGCACTAAGCTGACAATATTTCAATTCCTCTGGGTCACAGAGGAGCTCAGAAGAGCTTAAGGAGAAGCTGAAGGAAAGGGCAAAAGCACGAATCCGTTAAAAACACTGGCCATCAGACTTAGGTAACGTGATAATTAAACCCAAGGTTTGAAGTGCTGGCAGACAAACCAGACAGCTAATTCAATGTGCAATATTACACTAGTAAATATACATCAGTTTTAAATATTTATGGATTTCTTGCCCAGCTTGTGCATAAATGAATCAAGTTACCTCACCTGAAGCTATGATCCCCCATAATGAGCTGTGGTATGCAATAAAGACTAAAAGGTTTGACACGACAAGTAATGCCTACCTCCCTGAAAGCAGCCAGGACCACACAACTGAATTGTGTTGCACATAAACTATTGAGAGCTGCATTTAAACATTAATGAACTAACATTCTTCTTAAATTGTTGTATTTGCCGGGATGTGAACTTGCATCTTCTTTCCTCTGCTTCCAAAGTTGACATGTCAATGTTCACCTCAGTGGTCTTTCTGTTCTCATCACCCGTCCCACTCCCTGAAGTCTATTCTATGAAGACAAAAGCTTTTCAACAAGCAAGGAACCTCCTCTAAACTATGCAGAACCCCAATGTCTGTAAACAAATAGTTCAAAGAGAACGGTAGAATAACAATACATTCCTTACTGAAGAAAGAAAGAATTATGTTGAAGAGGGAAAGATCATTTTAGAGGTAGAATGTAATTTTTCTTTTCCAAATCCACTACCCCAAATTTCAAAACAAGGGTGCTTTCCAAAAAAAAAGCCTAATTTTTTTCAAAAAGAGGCTCAAAAACTTTGACATGCCTAATACTGATATGCAAACTCTAACACCCTGTGATTAGTACTGACTTTTAGAAATTATTTAGAAAACTGACAGTCCCAGTAGATGTTCTTAAACATGAAAGCTTTTAAAATTACCTTATACTTTACAAATCTAACCTAGAAGGTACGTAAAGTAGGGCCTCAGCTCTTTCTCTGTCTTTTCCCCAGGAGATGCTGTGGGCTCCATTTTTAGAATGACCAAGAATTCACACTCCAAATGGAGTGGGGTAAAAATGCTGCAGGATCCCTTTGCTTGTGAAAATCAGCTCCCAGGGCATTAATAATTGAAGTGTCATGGTTACCTCCATTGGTATCAACATCACCTATGGAACTCCAACATTAGTAGTCCGGTGCAGGTAACCGAGGTAGGGAATAAAAAGCATTAAGAGGTTGAAGGGCATTCATTACCTTTTTGATGCCTAGAGGAAAAATATTGCTGTGCTACTGAAGGCCAACAAAGGTGAAGACTGATCGCTCTATACAGTAAAGTGAAGAAATAGTTAGGTTCTCAAGTTGCAGCACATGATGCCTCCAAAGGAACAATATGGCATCAGCTAGCGGGTAAAACCTGTCGTTCAGAACAACAAAACCTATTTGGTGAGGCTGGGACCCTAAAGACATCAGCAAAGACAACAAAGCTAGCAGAAATTTAGTCAACTTGCTGGAAAGTCGTTTGTGGTTTCATAGATCCAGTTTAGATACCCATGTTGTGAATCTAAATATGTTAAATCAGCTCTGTATTTCCTTGGGAAAAAAAATAAGTATGGTAATCCAAATGGGGCTATTCATAACCCTTGAGCATACAACCTTTCAAGACTGACTGTTGCTCATTCAAATTAATAATGGTAATTACAGATCTAACTGTTATTATTCCCATGTTTAGTAAAAGAAGCCATGCAACATACATTATTAAACAGTAGACTACCTAAGTTGTCTGATCTCAAATTGTAGTACTAATTTTGAATAACTGGTTTGTCATATACATTCTCCTTTAATCAATATTGGCAAACCAGGTCATGTCATATCCCTTCTCTAACGCTGATTTCGGTGGGAGGCAAAAGAATTTAAAGCATCATAGGTTTTAAAAAGAATTCTTTAAAAAGAATTTAAAACCTCTCCAGGTTTGGGGTCAGCATACTGTTTCACCCATTATGCTTTAATCAAATATTTTTCTGAGAAAGATATGTGCTCTAGGAAAGATCCTCATGATAAAATAATGCTCAAGAAATCTCATTACTCAGGTTTATGAAGTTGCTTGTCCCTTCTGTAATTCTAAGGAATTAAATCACTCCTGTGAATTAAAAATAAGATGATCAACTGATTAGAACAGAGCTTCTGTTTGCTATTTGAATCAGACAAAAGAGGCAGAAGCACAAGAAGGAAATCACGTTCAAGAATTGTAACAAAAAAATGATGATATTACAAATCTCAGACACAAATTTTATCTCCAGATCTCATTGATTACAGAGAAAAAGACTATAAAAGCTTCATTCTTATGGTTTACAACATCAACAAAATCTTTTGATAGATACATAATTCATATTTGCCCATTTCATTTTGTTCTAGACAGAGAAGCTTAGGGGGAAATGGCTAATAAAAGCAAGGTGTTTTCATCCTTCTTATGTGTCTGTAATTGATTTTTTTTTTTTTTTTTAATAAATGAAAATATAATAGAAGTGGCACATAGCTTTTTTCTTTCTCTTTTTTTAATGCAAGAATCCTAACCTATTTTAAGCCAAGGGGATCATAGAGGAGGAATAGAGAAAAACCAGAGAAACAGCAGATACTGCCCTACTGTGGTCACTGAGCTACTGTGGGCACGTGTGAGGTATCTTTAAACTAGCAGGCTTAGATATTGCTGCAGAGGTGGCAAAAGTAACACAGTGCTCAGGACAAGCTGCAGACTCTTCCTCCAGGCTGGGTATTTGGCCTGTGGTGCCCTTGGAGTGACACGCTGCTGCAGCCAGAGCGCTGCCGTGGCAGGGAGGTAACCAATGATTAGAGGTGCTGGCAGAACAGATCAAAGACCAGCCCTTGGTTTAGCTCTGATGTTATATGAAGATGACAGAAGCTGAAAATACAATTAGTAAAAAGACAGGATTTCCCTCTTTGGTCAGCTGCATCAATTAGACTCTCCCACATTGCCTCTTTTACTAAATTTGTTACAGATACTGTTGAATCAGACTTTGCTACATATTCTTGAGACAATGAACTTTGAAGAACATAAGACTAGAGGTGACAAAGCAGAGAAGGGGCAAACTCTCCACTTTGACATTTTGATATTTTCTGCGTAACATAACTTGCATGCTTGTTGCCCACGTAAAAAAAAATAATACCTTGTGGTTTTTAAAAAAGAAAAAAAAAAAAAAAAGGAAATTTTAAGCAGGGTGAGTACATGCCATCCTGAAATACCTTTGTGGCAAAAGCTGTAACTGTCACATTAGGAAGCCGTAAAATAAAGGGCATGAATATTCTTTCTAGAATCAGGATTTATGCCCTTTGTACTAGGCAGCCCCCAGAAGGCAGCATGGGGCTGAGAAATGAACTCAAACAGGTCTAGAGAGTGTAAGTGAGACATGTCTACATTGCCTTCCAGAGCATGCAACCATGCTAAGTAAGGAGGACTAACCCTTCAGCTTCCCACCTCTGTAAACTTCAGGAAAGAATGAAGTTTATATTAATTCAAGACAAAATTTATAGGAATTCATTCCAGTTAAAAAAAAAAAAAAGTCATGAACCACATAAACCACATATCATTTAAGAAGGATGGAAAGCAGCAGGCAATTTCAGAACCACACTGAGCAATGTTATTTAGCAAAAAACTAGCCTGTGGGTTCTGCAAATGAAATTATTTCCAACACTCACTTCCGTGGCAAATGTAGAATTCTGTGTACAAACAATGCACACCAAGCAGCCTAAAATTGCATTTGAAGGAAAAAAAAAGAAAAAAGCTTCTTTGAGCCATCTTCATATCTGATGTGACCTTGGACAATTTCACTGCAATGAACATGATTTCTTATGTTTGTGTGAAGACCTGTTATGGATAAAGAAGTCTGAAGTGAAATGAAATTGCTGCATGCACAGATTATAATAGTCGATGTCATGGCTGGGATATAGACACTAGGAACAGGCAAGAAGCAAACAGATGTCACCATCCCACACCCAGAACAAAATGGTTTTTTAATGGTGATCTGTTTCAAAAAAGGTAAAATACTGGATGTAGATTAGAGACTTCATTTCATTTAGGTGTCTTACTACTTCTCTGCCTTCCAGGATAAACGGAGCAGCATTAGGGAAAGAATTAATTTCTTCACAGTAGTATTAGTTATAGGAAACCTGAAGGCACTTTTGGCCTAAGACTGCTCTCTCATGCTAGCAGAGGCAGAAATTAAGTATTTCAATGGCCTTTTTGTCTGAGTATACACTGTTGCTTAAAAAGCACAGCTATGCCAAATGTGGATCTGATAACTGGAAGCGGCTTTAATATCTAGGTCCCCATGCAGAAAGTGGCCAGTTACTTCCACTGGACACACATTCAACTGCAATTCAATTCTGTCCTGACACATCTGATTTTCATACAGCTTGGACAACACTGAACTACATCAGTGGCTACAAATAGGCAGCATATGTGATAAGCTGACCTTGCAAATTCAAGCTTAAGACCAGAAAAGAGATGACTGGGAGTTGGGCACAGTACAGTGCGTATCAGTAATGTCTACACTTTTTTTTTTTTTTTGTAGTTATTTCTCCAGCAACTCTTTTCTAGCAGAGAAAAATGTTAGGCTATGACAAAGCATCTTTTCAGAGATCAAAAGAGATAAACAAGAAATAAAAGCACCTCTCAGGACAAGAATTATGCTAAGCAGCTCACTCCTCTTAGCGCTCTCAGCTTTTACGTAACTTTAAAAGTCCCCTTTGTTAGAGTAAAGAAAACAGCTTGCATGCAGCCAATATAAGGTACAGAAAGGTCAAGGGAATACCAATGTGTTGCTGAAAGTTAACTGCTCTACTCCTGAGAGAGCAAGGATCTGAGCTCCCACCTCCTGCATCCAGCGTAGTGCCCAGCACATGGGGTACAAATTACATTTCGAGCTTGGGAAGGAGCCAGTCATCTTGTATTATGACAGGGCCAAAAAAGAAGCGGAAGTCCCAGTCCCTAACTAGGAGAAAAGCCTGTTCTTGTTGCTGAAATACTATAACCCCTGTTTCACCTTCTCTCATACTCAGAAGACCACTTCCTCCAAAGAAAACACCCATGAAAAGCACCAGGTATTTCTGCTGACAGAGCTGAGGCAAACCTAGGACAGGGCTCCAAACCTGAGGAAAGTGCTGATATAAGATGTGGCACTTAATGAATATACCACAACCTTTATCCTGGAATGTCTTTTGACATGGACACCTATGGATGTATCATAATATGATAATTATATAAATTAAAAAATAAACTGGAGTTTCTAGTGTAGAAACAGCAGTGTCTAAACGTATGAGAGAACAGAGGAGCTTCGAATAAAAGTTTGTTTTGACTGTTTTCAACTGTATTTTCACTTTGGCAAAGTCATTCACAGCTGAAGAGCTGAACTGGAGCCTGGGTGCTGCTATTTCTTTCACCATCAAGTATTTTGGGAGCATTATTAGATATTAGGATTGTGTGAATCGGTCTCTTGAAAACAGAAATTCACACAGTATTTTTGAGACATTTTAGGAAGAAAATTAGAGAAAAACTTAGTCAGCTGTGAACCAACAGTTGCATATTGATAGAAATGTTTCGAAATCCTGGATTTTTCAGTTGTGCAGACTCTTTTATGAGATGTGCTGGTGTTGGGCTGCTCAGGCAGCAAGGAGGAGTCATTATTTCCAAAAACTCTTTTTTTTTTTTTATTTTTATTTAATCATTCAGAACTGATTTTCTCCTGAGACATCCCTCCATTCAAACTACCAGCAGTCTTTGCCAAAGCATCTTTTCTCTTGAGGTCTCTTTGGATTTCGCAGGTAGAGAAATGCAGGCTGAGATTGCTCACTCAACTAGTTGTATTAAAAACAGTAGCGATGAAAACACTGCATAACCTTCTGTACTTGACAACATGGAAGAATACAAAGACTTACCTTACAAGCATGTCAGAAAGAATGGAGCCAAATGAGTCACAAAATACAAGGCCTGTCAGCAGAGCAATGGAAAGAAAGCAAAATGAACCTCCACCTTGTTTTAGAAAAGATGCCAGTACTTACTTACATAAAACATTTTAGTACCTACTTACATAAAGCAATATAGAATGGTATATAACACACTTAGAGATAAAGATGCCATCAAATTATATACTTCACAACCAACCGTAGTACATTAAACCCAGTTACATTCCTCCCTGAATCATAACCACTCTCAAACATTTAATGTCAATAGCAAACTAAAATCAAAATATGTGTTGCACCCTGCACATAAGCAACTCATTTTGAAAGGTTTGTCTCGATACAGTTCTAGTGTCAGTGTAGCAGTTCAGATACAGGAAAATGAACACAACTCCTGAAACAGATTCTCTTACCACTGGTATTTAAAAATGCTAAATGGCTAGCTCAAATCAGTATATTGCCTTCATAGAGAGAGCTACTTATATTGATATAGATAATTCTTCTTAGTCATGTAACTACCTGATTTCTTTTCAAAGGTCAATCTCTAGTTTAGAACTTCTCAACCAATAATATAGTCCCCTGATACAAATTGACTTCATGTAGCAAAACTAGGTATCTCAGATTACTTCCAGTTTTTCAAGATGACTCTTGTTTGGCCATCTGTATTTTATTACAGCGTTTGGCCACCAAAAGACAACACTGCTACTATTTTTGATCCCTCTCTATAAATACATGGATATATTCTTTAATTCCCTTGTAACTCAGTTCATTCAGAGTGGCAGAATGGCAATAAGGGGTTTTGCTCCATTCTGAATGCTTTGGTTTCTTTACAGATGCCAAACAAATTCCCAACTATTCTTAGTTCCAAAAGAAAAGTAATAATTGTGCCATCAGTTTTCAAGAAAAGCCTCGGTTGATAGCACGTGGGACTTTCTGGTTGACAATTCTAGCCCTGGGTACCTTTTACACTTTACTGCTTTAGTTTTCTCAGGGTCTAGTTTTAAGAACTAATGTAGTACGGGAAATATCTCAAAGAGTTCACTCTTTTCCTTTCCAAAGCATATGTAAGTTTATCGGAAGAAATACTGAAGGCTCTGACCCAGCCCAGATTCATTAGAAAAATCTCGTATTTTTAATTTTGTTGCTCTAAGGCGCTTTTTTCAGTATTCTAATTCTGACAACAATGAAAACCAGGCACTAATTAGTTTTATAATTAGGCAAGCTATCAAAAATGGAGACAGCTAATTAGTATTTCTCCCTTACCAGTTCAAGAAAAAATTCTATTCAATAAAAAGGTTACAGCAAAATGGTAAATAACAGGACTACATTCAGAGTGTTCCCAGATTCTAGTCAGCACTAAAAGGAAGAGGTATACTAAGGCATTATAAACCAAATCTTTCCCACCTCTTGGGAACTATGCACAAGACTTTCAAAGGTTTGTAACTCAGAGTTGAGTTTGCCTCTTTGGGAACAACCTGGTGCTTTGTGTGCTGAAGTGTCATGTTGTGTCTAAGGAGAGCATAACTACCAATGCCTCTTTCACAGCCTCCTCTTTTCTGAGTCCTGTTCCAGAATGTTAAGTCCAACCTCTTGGTGTAAAGAATGTGCTGAACTTCTTACTTGATTTCTCTGTTCCAATGTGTGCACATGTGCTTTCTTCAATTTTATTTAAAGGCTTGAATTATATGGCTCTTAGTGGCCTTGAAATCCCATAGGGTCATTTTAGCAAACATTGTATATGATAGATAGATAGAAGTTAACCTCGTTTGAAAGCAGTCCCATCTGAAGGGGTTTAATTTACTTAAAAAAAAAATTTATAGGAAAGAACAAATTTTCCATCTGATCCTTGCTACTGTAGACAACAAGAGAAAACTAAGATAGGCACATACATGGCAACATGGGAAAACAAGCCAACAAGACTGCTGTGCTAGTCAATGAGCTCCTTCTCCTTCACCCTGCAGAAAGATCTGACAGGAAAACAAAAAAAAACATTAAAAACAGATTTATTTTTTTACAAGGTTTGACACCATCTCTCTAACGGCAGGTTAATGGTCAACACAGGATGCACTTGGAAGTCTGTGTCCAGTCCCTAGTGTGTCTCCCTATCACTATACCCAGAACCAATACTAACAGAGGACCTCATTAGCTGTCCCAGAAGACAGAGGCCAGTAAAAAAACAGCTAACAGGCATGGAGGGTAAACAGCTGTTCAAGTAATGATGCATCTTGCTCAGGTTAAGCTGGTCACCAGGTTTGAAGCCAAAAAATCCTTTCAAAGCAGTTTGGTAGGGAACACTTGGAAGGTTTTGGTCTCTATCAGTAGCATGATGGACTGTTTACTTTGTAGGATTGTTTACTTTGTTTACTTCTAGACTTTTTAGGGGATAAATTCTCCTAATACTTTAGAGTCTGAACGCACTGGTAATACCCCAATCTCTACTGCTTTTTTTTCCTGGGGTGTGGTGTGCTTTTGTGTTTCTGCCTTTTGTATTATGGCATTTTATATTACTACAAGTTTTCAGGGAAGTGTTCTGTGGCACCTGGGATACACAAAGAGCAGCATTTCTGTTGGCTTGCCTGTACTAAACATTTAGCACAGGGGTGCCTGCTACTGCAAAGGGCTAAATTTGATGACTGAGGTGCTTTCTTCAAGGTTCCTCTTCCATCAAGGTGGTCCTTACGGTTTATGCATTAACCAACTTAATGTGCAGCTCAAAGGGTGTGCTCTAAATCTGCCCTGCCCAGCCAGCAAGAAGAAAGCTAGACAGTCTCCAGAGCTATCAACACAGCATAAACTCAGTATTACTGTTAAAATAAACTGCAAAAGCAGAGATTTCTCAGTCTGGCTGCAGCTGTTGTTGCTTCCACCATCTCCTTTCTCACCCCAGAGAATCAAACTTCGCATTTCCACAGTATGTCCTCCTGCCCCGCTGCCTGATATAACACCAGACTCAAAACAACACAAGCTTTCTGTCTACCTCTTTCTCTAGGTCATTGTAACCATTGGTCTGCAGATTTTAATGCTTTCCCTCTTGAAATTTGCCATCTTATTTTAGTCTTCTCTTTACCTCAAGCTGTCATTGTCACATACACAATTCCAGAGCAAATAATAATAAGCAGTGCTGAGGAAAAATAGGGTAATCAGTGTGTTACCTAGATCCTGCCCTGAACTTGTTTAGGAATTACAAGGAGAAATGCTGTCCCCATCTGACTCAAGAAAATGAATTACTGACAACTCTAACAGAGTCATATTTTCCAGCCTTGGTTACTAAGCTTCAAGTAAAGCACTTTATACTGCATACTCTCTCTGTGACTACCACAAAAGGACCTGCATCAATTAGCAAGGTATTTGTAATAAAACACAAAGACAAAAGTAGATCCACATTCATACGCATGTTCATACACACCCTCCTTTATCCATTCTCCTTCTCCAAACCATCAATATACCTGACCCACTTTCTAACTCTCTGTTGTTGTAGATGTTGCTGATGCAAAGCCTGTTTCAGTTTGTTGGGGAGATACATTCATCAGAGAAATAATGCAGTGCAGCAGTGTCTTCTTTTGTCAGGAGCAGCTGGAATTATTGCTTAGTTGGTCGTCCCAAGGCATTCGTAATTGGGAGCAGAAGATGTGTGTGCCAAGATAAGCTGTAAAACACACATTTTATGCCAAAAGCAGGTTGGGAATGTCTTCCTAAGTACGGCAAATGGTTTCATTTATACCTTAATGAAGGCAATTTTCTTGGATTTCATTTTTGCCATTTGCATAGAAGAATTTGATCTGGTGCAATAAAGATTCAAGTAGCATGCATTTATGATGGCGCAGTACCAAAAGCTGTTACTTCTGTCTGCAACAAATTCATGATTGCATGATAAAGAAAAAAAATCTCGTCAACTACTCACATTCCTGAGTATTTCGATCTGAATCTGAGGATTTGACTTTATAACGAAGTAGCATTAGTTTAACAAAAAGCATGATTCTCAATTAATTTAAAGTTAATTTAAGCATGAGGTATGTTAGTTTAAACCATGCTCACAAACTTTAAAACAAACTCACATGATCTCCCAACGGACCTGATAGCTGGCAATACCAAAGAATATGGGTTTCCACTAGGATGACAGGCTGTGAATGGGAATGGCAGAGGCATGAGTACATATTTCTTCCTGCCAAGTTTCGTACTGCAGTAGTAACTGCTGGCAGAGTAACAATCAGCAAGGAGGCTGCAAGAGCTGAAACCAATGCAGCTGTTTTCTTAGCAACTGACTCAGCCTTAACTGCAAACACACAGTTCCAGCAGCCTCACCAGATGGATTATAAATTGTTATCCCTTGTCACATTCCTTTGCTTGGCCACAGTCTCACTAGAGGTATCTGTGATGAAAGGAAATTAGCAGTCTAGCTCCACATGAAGAAGACAATATTGGGCAAGGTTGCCTCTCTCGACTCCTTCGGCTGTACTGCTTGCTGCATCCAGCTCAGGTTCACCACCAGGACTGTGCTCTGCAGCTTCCCAGTGGGGCACCCTCCTGGCCCTCTTCGATCCTCAGGGAAAGGCTTAATAGACCAGTTCATCAGTCTCGGAACAAGCCTCTCAGGAGCCATGCCTTTGTCAGGAGGAATTACTATTTATTACTGGCCACTTAATACTGCCAAACTCCTTTGCAGGACTATTCCCATGCATTTGACAACACTCTGCCCATTCCTGTGAACACACATCACCTGGGAATCAAAAGTGTTACAAAAGTCTTCAATATGGTATATTGTACACCACGATTTGCACTTCAGTGAACCCTTTTGCCACTGGTCATAGCCAGAGGCTCTTCGGCAGCGTGGCTGGATGGAGGGCTCTGCAGAACACTGGGTGAGCATCTCTGTGCCATCTGCATGTGTTAGTGCAGACCTGCAGTACCCCAGAGGTCTAGGTGTTGAGTTTCATTTCTTAATACAGAAACACCCTCTGTGGCCTCAAGTGCCTCTATACAGTACTCAGATAAGTTCCTCTGCAAAGATCAAGTTGCAGGATTGGGGCCAAAGACAATTACACACAAAGTGATGCCATAATAAGTACTTTCATCATACCTCTTCCTGGTTAAATAAAAATTAACTCTAAATGATCAAATATTACTTAAAAAAAACCAAAAACAAAACATAAAAAAACCCCAAAGATACAAACAAAAACATATTTCAAATGTATTTTCAACTTCATTCTGTATCAGAAAATATTTTAATGGGAATTTTCTGGCAAAAAAACTACGACCTAGAATTCCTAGATGCCTTTATATTTCAGTCCAAGTGAGTGGATGATCATTTTTCTTCTAAAAGCAGAAAAATAAATTAAGAGTCACAACACAGAGGAAGAGAACACTGATCCATTTTGACACTTATGACTTTCAGATCAGAGACCTATGAAAACAGTACTGTCCTGTCAAGATTTTAAAAAATGAACTGGATGAAAATCACCTACAGAATGCTAATTAGGCCCGTGCTTCTCTGTCCATCCCTGATACGCCACATGTTGAACTTCTGCTTCTTCCCTCTGCAACCAAAAGTCAAAGAGCGAAAGCTTGTACAATTGTTGCTGGATCGCACTGACCATTGAACAAATAAATGAGGTGACAGGAGGTGTATTTGTTAGGTCATCTTATAACCATGCATTCTTAAGGATGAAAAGGAAGTCTTGTACAGAAGCACAGGATTATGGCTACATGATCAGAATCGTACAGGACAGAGTAGCTCAAGACAAAAGCCTGAAAGACTTGGCTCAGAATGGCGATGTGCAAATGCAGAGTTTCCATGGGAATAAACTATTTTGGTTCAAAAAGAAGCTACTTGGAATTCAAACTGGGGCAGCACTTCTAAGGCAAAAGCACCACGTGGTCATAACTTTTTCTCCCTTGAAGGAGCAAAGGTTTTCCAGTCTTACCCCACTTGCGCATTCATGATCACAAAGCATGAAACCATTTCAAAGCCAATGGAGTAAGCAGAGTATTATTCACACTTTCACAAAGTTTCCTTACCATAACTGGAAATTTTAGCCATTATTAGCAAAGATTATTTTCCTTGCTGGCCAGTCTTGTTGCTAATTGTCATCATGATGACTCTACCATCACAGTGATCATCATTACAGAATGTTCCAATGAAACATAAAACACTCAAGAAGTTTAATTTTAATAAATATATAATGTAAAATATATATGGAAGAAATTCTCTACTGTGAGGGTGGTGAGGCACTGGAACAAGTTGCCCAAAGAAGTGGTGAATTCCCATCCATGGAAGTGTTTGAGGCCAGGTTGGATGGAGTTCTGAGCAGCCTGGTCTAGTGGGAGAAGTCCCTGCTCATGGCAGGGGGTTTAGAACTGAGTGATGTTTAAGGTCCCTTCCAACCCAAACTATTCTGTGATTCTATGAAATAAACAGGGCTCTGTACTGCCCTGAGTTCTGGACCATGACCACTGATGCCATTTCATTAATCAATGATAATTCTCCACAAACCATAAAGATATCGGCACCCTTTATTTAATCCTCGGCGCATGAGCCGGCATAATTGGAACTGCCCTCAGTCTCTTTATTCAAACTGAACTCAGACAACCAGGCACTCTCTTAGGCAATGACCAAATTTACAACGTAATCGTCACTGCCCATGCTTTCGTCATAATCTTTTTTATAGTTATACCCATCATAATCGGAGGGTTCAGCAACTGACTAGACCCATTAATAATTGGTGCCCCTGATATGGCATTCCCACGAATAAACAACATAAGTTTTTGACTACTGCCCCCATCTTTCCTACTCCTCCTAACATCCTCTACAGTAGAAGCCAGCGCAGGAACAGGATGAACAATATATCCACCACTAGCTGGTATCATAGCACACAACAGAGCTTCAGTAGACCTAGCTATCTTCTCTCTTCACCCAGTGGGTGTATCCTCCATCCTAGGAGCCATCAACTTCATCACAACCGCAATCAACATAAAACCACCCATTCTATCACAATACCAAATATCACTATTCGTATGATCCATCCTCATCACCGCCGTCCTTCTTCTATCCCTCCCAGTCCTTGCTGCAGGCATCACCATGCTACTTACAGACCGTAATCTAAACGCCATGTTTCTTGATCCAGCCGGAGGCAGTGACCCAGTACTACACCAACACTTCTTCTGATTCTTTGGCCACTCAGAAGTCTACATCCTTATCTTACCAGGATTTGGAATCATCTCACATGTAGTAGCATACTATGCTGGTAAAAAAGAACCATTCAGCTATATAGGAATAGTCTGAGCTATATTATCCATTGGATTCCTAGGCTTCATTGTATGAGCCCACCACATATTCACAGTCGGACTAGACGTAGACACCCGAGCATACTTTACATCAGCCACCATAATCATTGCTATCCCAACAGGAATGAAAGTTTTCAGCTGACTAGCTACCCTACATGGAGGAACTATCAAATGAGAACCTCCCATACTTTGAGCTCTAGGCTTTATTTTCATATTCACAATCGGAGGCTTAACAGGAATTGTCTTAGCCAACTCTTCACTAGACATCACCTCAGACAACACCTATTATGTAGTAACCCACTTCCATTACTTCTTATCTATAGGGGCAGTATTCTCAATCCTAGCCGAATTCACACACTGATTCCCTCTATTCACCGGATACACCCTCCATCCTTCATGAGCTAAAGCCCACTTTGGAGATATAATCACTGGAGTTAACCTCACTTTCTTCCCTCGACACTTCCTAGGCTTAGCTGGTATACCACGACGATACTCAGATTACCCAGACACCTATACCCTATGAAATACCTTATCCTCCATGGGATCCCTCATATCCATAACTGCTGTAATCATACTAATATTCATCATCTGAGAAGCCTTTGTATCCAAACACAGAGTTTTACAACCACATCTAACTAACACTAACATTGAATGAATTCATGGCTGCCCACCTCACTACCACACCTTTGAAGAACCAACATTGTTCAGGTACAAGAAAGGAAGGAATCGAACCCTCACCAGCTGGTTTCAAGCCAACCACATTAAACCACTCATGCTTCTTTCTTATGGGTTGTTAGTAAAACCATTACATAGTCTTGTCAAGACTAAATCACAGGTGAAAACCCAGTACATCCCATGATCCCAATGGCCAACCACTCACAATTTGGTTTCCAAGACGCCTCCTCATCCATTGTAGAACTCATAGAATTCCACGACCATGCCCTTATAGTCTCCCTAGCTCTCTGCAGCCTAGTCCTCTATCTTTTAGCATGATCCAGCCTTGTTCTCACCCCTCCTGACTCCCACTCTCCCACATCCTACCTGGGCTTATTTTTGGGATGAAACAATACTGGCATGTTCATATTAAGCCATTTGGGTTCCACCATCATGTTTGAAAAGGGAAAGAGAATTTAGGCATACGAATATGACCTACGCCTAAGGGCAGGGAATGTGTCCTGGCCCATTTTTATCTGGCATTGGAGACGCTGCCCCTACACAGTAGTCACAGAACTGTGCAGCAGAGCCCCACTTTAGGGCCAAGTTGCTGTACTAACTTCCTTCTGGAAAGCTCTCTAGGACTGCTTTGTGTTGAACCCACTGATAGTCAGAGAGGAAAGACACAGGTGCTCTGATCTCACTCTAAGCTCAGTGACTCTCTTCAATGATACTGAAGCAATTTTAATAATTGACATGTAGTTAAGAGGGTGTTTTTTTTAAAAAAAAATTCTCTGAAATAGAATAGGTACATATTTAGGTCTGGTAAAATTAGAACATTTTTCCAACAATGGAAGTCATTTGACACTGCTCAGAAAATCTGTAAAACTTTCACTGAAAGACTTCCGGTCATCACAGTTTAGATCACCAAATCACCTTTTTTTTTTTTTTTTTTTCCCCAGAAGAAAGAGAAATGAAACTAACTTATATTTTGGAGTCAATAATGATCTCATGTGAACTTTTGCCACAATGTTTAATCTAACAAAGGCGGTTTCAGCTCCAGCAGTCTATGCCCAAGTGCAATGGATGTGAATATATAGTGGTTTTTAAAACAATAATAAGACAGGATCTAACTCTTTTGTTTTGATTCCTTGTCAGGAAATGTTCTGCATATGGATATTTTCATAATGTTGCAACTGAATCAAGTACCTGCAAGACATTTTTAATTGGTTCAACATCATCATGTATATGAAATGTTGTTAAGTGGGCAAAGTGTGAAGTTGCATGAGATGTTAAATTGAATCTAAGCGGAAAATTAAGGTGCTAAGATGGGTACTTGGGGGAGGAAATTAACAAAAAACAACATTAAGACCAATTTCATACTCCCTGCAATATCAGTGATCTGTGCAGAGCACCACAAGGTCAGAGGCCCTTGACCAGAGGACAAAGGATGGGGAAAATCACAGAGTTCTCACAGACAGCTGAGGTGAAGGCAGGTCTCAGGAAAGAAGAGCATATCCCTTCAAAGGCTAAAGGCCAAAATAAGAAAGCAGAGGGCCAAGTTCAGGACTCTCTGCCAAGAATCTAAAAGAGCAAATTCCAAGTCCCAGAAATATTAGACAGCAATCCCTAAACAGGGATTCGAGTTCAGAGCATATAAGGACATTGGGGGTGTGCACACTGATGGACAAGCCAAGACTGTGAAGTTCAGAATCAAATTTCCAGAATTCAGTGTTTAGGGTATCAGTGTTCAGGTATAACAGAAGAGAGACACGGTCATAAATCAAAGACCCTGGATTTAATTTCCAGCAGCTAACTGGGGGAACTCAGGGCCTCAGTGCTATGGCTGCTGGAACTGAAAAAAAAAATACATATTTTGAACTTACATATGTCAGGCAAGTGTGTACAAGATCAATTTGCAGGACAGAAGTAAAAGATATATTCTCTAGACCATAGAAAATTAACAGGGATCTGCACAAAGGGCACTGGTAATATTCTCAAATTCTGTGATTTATGCAGCTGAAGTACCTGTTTTCTGTCCATCATGCCTTCAGACCCCTAGCACATTCTATATCAGAGTCACTATTAGCTGTTAAGGAAAGTGTTCACATTGAAGTCCCAGCACCTTCATTATGGGATAGAGAAGTGGATCTCGTAAGCCTGTGACAGCGAAGGATCCTGGCAAAAGGCTCCTGCTGAAGAAGTTCTGAAAGTTTCCTTTGAACACTGGATCTCATGAGAGGGCACATCTGTGTTTCATGGTACTACTGCGGCCTTGCCCCTCTGCCACCCATGCATCAAATGCCATTACAGGCAGATTACAGGTCACATTGGTCGTGCACATCCCCCATCATCAGGTTCCACAAAGCAGGAGAATGGGCAGGGTGTTATACAGTGGATGGCTAAGGCACAGGACAGTCAGGTGAGGAAAATGAGATGTGATGCCATGGCAGGAACCTTGGAGCAATTGTGAGATTTCACAGGGTCTGTGATTTTCTTAACCTAAAATAAAAAATTATCCTTTTAGGAGGAAAAAGCTTGGGGCCCTTAATTCCAGCAACAATCGTCCTAATAACATCCTAAAAATAATCCTAATAACAACTCACAATAACTGAAAGGTCAAAGGAGGAGTTCTGCTAGGTTTAGCTAGGGAAATTCACTTACAGTTCTAATTAATGATATCAAACTGCCTCAGAAACTGTTCTTTGGGCTCTCTTGAGGATGTCTCAGAAGACGTTCACTGAGCCTCCCTATCCGAAGCTGCAGGGAAGGAATTGACGGTAGTCACTGAAGAGAGAAAAGTGCAAACACCAAAATAATGAGTCAGCCTGAGCTGCCTAAACTTGACTGTACCCTTATGCACTCGCAGCTATGAATACTGTGAGGGTTAGTTCTCAGTTTCTCAGACCACTTGCCAAGCAGGAGATACTCTCAATGACGCATACAAAGAGGGGAAAACAGGACAAGAGGCTTCCTTGACGGAAAACATCTGATCAGATTTCTCCTGTATCAAAAGCATTATACAAACAGATCTTTCCGTGTTCACCTTGTCAATAATTTACAACAGAATTAACATATACTTAAAATCTCCTACACACAGATGGACTAGAAAACTTCCATGTGGCATTACACAATCAAGAGGACAAGTAGATGTTAGATGCAAGAGATCAGAGATCAAAGCACGAGCTGCAGCCAGTACAGACAGAAGGGTCTATTAATCAACTCACACTGACATGGACTGAAGCTTCAGCTGGCAACAGAGAGCAGCATGAAGCCACCATTGAACAGAACTTGCTCTCTGATGTTCAACTAAAAAAGGAGACAGTTGACAGGACTGAAATGGGCTCTGTCACAGCTAAGGGACCAACTTTATTCTCTCACTGGTGCTATAAATATTCCCTTGGTTTAACTGTTTTCCAGCAGTAAGTGCACAGACATGTCAAGAGAGAGATACTGCCTTTTTTTAGCAGGATTTCAAAATTGCAGTCTCGGTGACTTGCTTTTAGGGGGGGCACATAAGTGCCAATCCAGATAGGAAAATTATGTTTTTAAATGGCCTCCCTTGAAGCCCCATACCTATAAGTAGCACAACTTGACAAGCAGAAGAGAATTATGGTATTTACCAATCTGAAAAAAACTCATGGCTGCTAGAAATATTTATAGTAGCGGTTTTGGTTTATCATTTATGAACAGAAATTGAAAAATATTACCCAGTACTCAGCTTTATTCACTGAGAAGTGAAAAGCACTGTGGGCTGTTCTGCTTTCTTGTGTGTAGCAGGCTAAGAGGTCCCCAGGCAAAGCACGGGGATGTTCAGTATTGCGTGTGACACTCTAACCTACCCTGTACATCTGAACATGTTTTGTGCTGAGCTTATTAAAACTATTCAAGATTATAGTAAAGCTCATGTAGATTTCTATAGTGACAAATTAAAAAATAAAATGGTTGTAAGAACTGTATGAAGAAACAGAAGTCAAACTTTCTGGCCCACGACAAAATGGGTTCAAATATCCAAAGCACTATATATGAGCTGGAGCTGTCTAAGGAAGTGCTGCTGGGTCTTCAACAACTTCACAATTTCACTATATCGTAAAAACTTGCACATGATAGCATCCCATAAAAAAAACACCTGTCTCGATGCAATCCAACATGTTTTCAAGCACTGCACTGTTACAAACGGGAATCCTACTAATTAAGCCTTGCAGGTGAAAAAAAATCCCCTGCAGAAATCATTCCGATTTTCTAAACTTTCTAAGCTTTCCTCTAACTAGTTTTTTTTGTGTAACTTGTACAGCTGGCACCAAACATTTATTACCGTGGTTTTCTTGGCATGAGGTTGCAATGGCAGAAGCCCACATTGTCGCAAGTGAGATAGACAGTAAGTACCAGATGCACAAAAAGGCTAGGGCATACACATTTCACTTCTGTCTGTATTTACCACCCAACTCTGAAGCTAAGATACATAAAACTGCTGGCTGCCTCCTTCTCCACTTGGCCTGTAAATCCTCGAGTCCTTCAAGGGACTCAAGTGTAAATGTGGGTGTTCCCCAAGTCTCTAGAGTAGTTCGTGCTGTAGACACAGAGACTTAACCTCACCTGACAATTGAGCGCTGAGTCCTGCTGGGTCCCACCGGTGGGCATTCCAGCTGAGGGGTGAACCAGGTGGTGGTCTATCAGCACATCTAAAGGAAGAGTATAATTCCTGCCTTTGGAAGCACAGCTAGCAGATGAGCTACTGTCCCCTTCTTTGCACCACAACCTAGTGGTAAATTCAGCAAGCGAAAATACACATTTACAGCCATCTTTGCCTGAGGGATTTCAACTGGCCTCTCCAAAAACTTCTTTTACCACAAGCGTTTGCCTATTTTATGGGGCAGGAGGCCTTACCATCTCTCTGAGTCTGCTTCACTTTGCATGAAAAATTAAAAGCTCGTTGGGTTAAGGAAAGCAACTTAACTCTGTCACCTAGTGGTTAGGATTCTCTCCAAGGAGTTTGCAATCCCAGATCAATAGGAGCGATTACAAATTTTGCAGTGAAATGTCACAATAAACAGTGAAGTCCATATTGGTGAAGGGATGATGCCCCAAGACTTTGCGTGGGGGGGAATCGTTGAATACAAAGCATACCTTTTAAATATCTCATTATTTAAAAAGAAAGAAAAAAAGAAAAAAAAAAAAAAAGAATGAGGGAGTCTATAGGAAGCCCCATTCCTTATCCTCAGATCAGGGCAGTTTCATTGAGAAAAATGGGTTAAATTCCTTCCATCAGAGAACAATGTGCCCCAGTGTCTCTGTGTGCTCGTGATTGCCCCTCAGCTGCTGTGCTGCTGCATCATTCTTCAAACAAAAGGGAACAACGCAAATCTAGGCTTAAGAGAAACACATACTGCAAGGCAAAGGGTGGCTGAAACATAGCAAATCTCACACTCTTGCAATATACCGATTTGTATTTTAACACTTGTACGCAGGGACTTGGGAGAGTCTGAGTTTGGTTAGCTTGCCATCAAGCAACGTTTTTACAGGTGCAAAGGACACCTGAAGAGTCTCTGTACTGCTCTGTTCAGATGATCATCTTCTGCTTGTTTTTTTCCACACAGAGAAATCTGAGTCATCAGCCTCATTACTGCCTCCTTTTTGCTTACCTAGCCTCATTAAGATGATTAGACTGTGATCAGCAAGGGGCAGCAATTTAGCCAGTACATACTATACAAACAAAGCTTCACCAATTTCTTGCATCTCCTCTATATTTTTGCCACATGAAGAAGCATTGTGGCCTGATTTTTCTTATGTAGGACTTCTGATCTTGAAAAGGCAGTGTTTTGTTATTTGCTATTTCAAATAAAAAATTTGTATGTGTTTTAATTCTTCACATCAGTCTAACATTTCTACCTACAGTAGATGCTTATTATTCTATTGTCTAAGCAACTGTCCCATACATGGCAGAGAACATTAAATCCCATTACAGCCAGAGGAAGGTGAGTCATTGAATGGCAACTAAAATAACCATGGAATTGAAGTTTTTTACAGTGACTGTTACCCAAAGCCTATGGAAAAAGTCAGGATGAGTGACACCAGGACTCTACCAGGAAAATCTGTCTCTTTTCAAAATAAGATAATAGCAGTGGTTGGGATTAATGACCTAAAGGTCACAAAGTGTATACATATGCTTACACAGAAACACGCTGCAAATATCTCTGAAGTGCAAGGAAGGCCACTTTGTAAAGCTGTCATGCAGTACAGAGTAATGTTAGGGCACAAAAGATTCGAGTCTTACACAGCTGAAGGATAGACTTGACCAGGGAACATTAAAGGTGAGGCCTGTCCTACCTCAGCAATTAAACTAATGTAGCAGCTATGGGCAACGACAACCCAGCCGTTCAGTAGGGAATTTGGGCTAATTCTTTTTCTTACTCTGCTAGGGCAGCGCTTGGTGCTGACTGGGAAGGGGGAGTGACACCTGTTGCCCTGAAAAACACTGCTTCCTTTCAGGAGAAAATTATTTTCTTGCTAGTTGGCTACGTGAGCAGGCACCCTGCCTGTCCTGCCAATCTTCCTATAAGCAGCTCGTAAGTCTGATGTGATACCAATGTTTTATAGTCAAGGATAGCAGCAGAGAATTCTTTATTATCTTTATTATCTGCTGGTACTTACAACTCTCAAGTGAATGCTGTAGTCCTTATTTCTTTCATCTCAATGGGATCCCTGCCAGTGAGGTATCAAGGCATAAGGATGCAGTTCTCAGGGTTTCTGCTCTTCTAAAACTGCATCTTAAAATTCTACAGCTATTAAAGAAAAACTAATGTATGAGATTTGGCACAAAGCAACAGGGCAGGCTTTAGATCTTCTGTTTATTGCATTTCACTTAGTGAACGTCCTTGGATAGGCTTTCAGACTCAGTTTTCTACAGCAGCAGCAAATATTTTGATTTCTAATTTTTAAAAAAAATCGTGTTGATTATTCAAGCCAATGGATCCACAGCAACCGTGACATTACTTGTGACAAGTGACGGAAACAGTGGATATTTTTCGCTACAGATAGTAAATTGGAAGACAGCTGAAAAATGGAACCAGCACCGGAAGAGATTAATGAGGAACTAAATGATTTACAAGTACCATGTCCTCATTTGACTGGGAATTAGATAAATTAACAAAAAAAAAAAAATCAATGCTCTAATGGAGCTGAAGGACAACTCCACAAATATATCGCAAATGGACCTGGAGACAAAGGAAGGAAAAGAGAGGAGGGAGAAAGCAAGCAAAGAAAGAAATGACAGCCTACATTTAAAATGTGCTTAGCAACCCAATGGAAATGGTAACAATTCAAGCAGAAACCCTTAATGTTGTTTGCTGATGGTGACAGGCAGGGAAGGAGAAGCTGGCATATAGTAAACTTCATTTCAGATGGTTGACAAGAGGATACCTTGTATGTGGAGAACTGGGTCATGTTACCCAAAAGGCCAGCAGAACTTTAATTTTAAACATAATAGATTGGCTGGACATAGAGTTGTAAATGCTAAAGACAAAGGGAAATTTTGCCTATATTGCCTATATTACACAGCACACCTTCAAGGATCTTTCATGATACATTCCTCTAAAAACAAGTGTGGAAGCTGTGTAACTTATCCTATTTCAGCAAACTTTTATAGCTACAAGATGAAAAATACTGCTTCTGCACCAAAGTTAAAGTTCTGTAGGACAAGGAATACTTCTTGAGAACTGAAAAAAGTCACCATGTAGCAGGGTTATAACAAAGGAAATAGCATGGCTGGTTTTCAGCAATTACCTTCACTGGATCCATTTCTTGGGCACTGAATTCAATCTTTTTCTCAACATAACCAGAAAAGGGGCTGCAGCTGCAGCAGAGGATGACCAGCCATTTACACCTTAATGGTCATCCCTCCAGCCTGTTGTTTTAGTGTCACAGTTTGCACTGACCCTGGAGCTGAGGGCTATTCATACTTGGTCTATTTTAATTTTAGCAGGCCTATTTCTTGGTTTCTTTACTATATTCTGGTTCCTGGAAAACTGGAAAATTATTCATAGAAAATTTTTACAGGCCAGCTCTGTTACCCCTGCGATCCATTAGGGTGATTCAGGTATATCTTGTTAATAAAAAGTCTGTAATATTTTACATCAATTTTACCTTTGGTGGGAATTTCTACTGGAACAGCTATTTTTGCATAATATACTCGATACTGTTTAACCTGCTTAAAGCTTCTTGCTCTAACACTAAATAGTGCACATTATAATTAATATCTACATTAATAAAAATATATTCTTTCAAAGCTTTTCCCAGTTATGAATAAAATGCAATCAAAATCCAATTTTTCTGGTTCAGACACCAAACCAAGAAATGAAAAAGTATTTTAACTCAACACTCATCTATTTGTTTTCAATTTGAAAATTATCTTTAATACAGAGAATATTCAAATACTTTCTTGAAGAGACAGGGTGGTTTTAGGGCTTTTTGGAAAGGAAGGTATCTGGACTCTAACCTGCTGCAATAAATGCTTCTCTATCACTGTGCAGTAAAAATGTTATGTCAAGAGGAGTCAACACACAGCCTCCTAGAGATGGGCAACAAATGCTGTTCCAAGATGTGAAACCCCTGTTGTGGTTTGGGTTCAGCTTGGATTTACAAATTTCTCAACTAAAGCCCAAGCAAGAACCATTGGATTATGGAGTTTTTTCCAACCTTAATGATTCTTTTATTCTAATGCTGAAATTCTCATATTTGGAGAAACATTAGAACTATTCTTGCCAACATTCTCATCTCTTCTTTTTTGGGCTTTTTGATTGTTTTTTGTTTCGGCCAGAAGAATTTGCTGAATTAATCACAAATTCAAAAATTGTTCTGACCACCCAAATATGGCCTATTTATTATTCTTACCCTCGTAAGAAGCAAGCAAGATGAAATTCTGCTCTGGGTAAAGGTATTTTAAAGGGACTGTATGGGTAAAAAAGATTAAGGAACATCACAGGGACCACGAGATGAGATGTCCTTTTAGAGTGACATATAGCAAATTTTAACAGCATACTTAGAAGTACTGGAGAATGAAATTCATCTCCGTGTAGAAAATTACACCTAAACCTTCAAAACAAGGCTATAAGTGGGACATAATGGTTGTCTATACCTTTTCCTGGGTCATGAGTAGAGCTGAATTTCCTCCCAAGTGGTTAGGATAAACATGAACACCCTTCTGAAAACTGCAGAAATGCCACAGGTAAGCAGAAAAATGTTTGGTTTAATAAAGGCTTTTAATGAAATGGGGATGTTGTGAATTCCAGCCCCCTTGCAGAAGTGCCTTTTGTGTACATGACACTTCCTGGTAAGTGTGTTCATGCTGTGCCTCTTCAGGTCTTGGTAGGCACAACTTTAAAAGCCATGGGGAGTTTTTTTAGTATTTACTCCTGATGCTTTTCATTTCTATTCCGTTTGACTGCTTAGGTGGAACAGAGCAGAAACATATTATCCACAAATTATCATGTGTTATCTGTGCTATTCCAAAAAAAAAGCATGGTTAAAGAGAGATATCTAATTTGATTTAGTTCAAAAAGTTATCCTAACCTTGCTGGACATAAAACCATAATCAGTGTTTTCAGAAGAATCACGAATCAGATGATTCATAGATCTAAAACTGCAATCCAGTTTTTGATCCAACCACTATGCAAGCACATTTTTTTCCAAGAATTTGAATTTGCAAATAATATTGTCATGGAGCAGCACAAAATAATATTTTTCCCACATGACATAGAGTACCCGTTAAAATCCAGTTTTGCAAGGTAAGGAGTAATCTGATGAGTGCAGAAGTTGTCACTGTGCTTTGCATAAAGGTTCTCAGTCTATAGCAGCAGGATCAAATAGAAGGAAAAACAATACAAAGATTATAAGAGGAAAAGAAGAAATACATTACCCTTCTGTTCTGCCTTAAAGATATTTGCTATCAATGTTGATAATGTTGCAATGAAATTAAATCTATTCTACAAAGTTTTATTCCCAAAACAAACACATACTGGTTTATTTTCTTCATATAAATGGTACATGCCTATCTAGCAGAATCGGAGTTGTAAAAGGAGTAAGTTCCAAAGCGCAGGGAACTTGTTATGTTCCTCCTACATCTCTCTGAAAGTACACAGTAACCTGAACTGTCAGTCTCAGCAGGCAGGCAATGAAGGAGCACTAAAGTCACTGCTCTGCTGGTAAGGAAATTACTGATCTCTGTGCGCAAGGACAGCGGTGCTTCTTCCCCTCTCTTTGATGGGGGAACTCCACCTGCCAGGACACACCGGGTAGGGACCAAACGACTCCAGCACAAACCACCACCAAGTGGGCACTTACGGCAGAGTGCAGAGCATGGAAGGCAATTGTGGGACTGCTGGGGGATGAAATGCCTGCAAGAAAACATGAGTGCATCCGAAAAGGAGGCAGGAAGAGGAAGAGGAGAAAGCATAAGTTAATCTACGAGGTCAGAGGTGCAAAAAAAGAGATGTTTGTAGCTCCACTAGGAGTACATTTGGGATTCATCCAAATAAATTCAGTGGGGTCAAAACATTTCCTGGTCTTTTTAAAGATAAATTTGAATAAATTGGAAGTTATGAGAGAAGTCTCAACATGAAATCGCTCTGATAGACTGGTGAACTGTAAAAAGGGGAAAATCAGGTTCTGAATTAATTAAAAGCTTCAGGTGCCCTGCCATCCTTACACTAAATGAGCCATCCTTACTCTCCACTGGCCCTGGGATAAGTGGCAGATGCTGGCAGATTCAGAGTGCCAGCCACGCATAACATACACCCATGACTGCTTATCCCGTGGAAGATTTGGGACTAATCTCTGAACTACTGGGTGACACTGCCAGAACTTCATAAACCATTGCACTGCAGGACAGATTTTTTTTAAACAAAAACACAGATCAAGGGGAGGAAACCCCAAGGACAAATCATGTGATTCATTCCTTTATGAAGATCACACATAATATTTGATGGAGCAACCAAAAGTGTCAAAGTGTAAGACATTCACTTCAATATTAAATTTTAAAGCTTTAATTATAAAAATGTCTGACCAAGTCTAACTGGCACCTTTACCTTCATAATGAGAACAAGAAACAAGGGGAACTTGAGAGACTGAACTACTCTTTCATTCCTTTAGATCAGCGCTTTAGATAAAGCCAAAGGCATAAATCTTGTGATTAAAAGGGAGTTTGAGCTGCCAGTGTTTGAGTCAGACAAACTAGATCTGCATTGCATGTAAGCAGGGGCTTATGACCTTGATATGATAGTTCGGACACACAGTCATTAATGTCTGCCTAGATCTATAACACAGGTATTTCTTTACATGTCTGTGCCTTTCATTCTCCACAGGCTTTTAAACTAGCTGGTTTTGGCCTGCCACTTGCCTTCTCATCCATTCAGGAAACCGACTCACTTTGTGGACTCCATGCCAACTTCACGCTGAGGGCTGGCACATGGTCTACGGACTATTTGAAGCAGAAAGGAAGCTCAGATTACACGGAGTCTTTGCACTGTTTCTTGAAACACACACAACATCTATCCCTTGTGACTACACCTGAGGGAATACTGAGAAATGTTCCATGCAGGTGGAACTCAAGAATGTAGTAGCCATCATGGCAGGTGTGTCCAGAGGACCCTCCTACCAGAATCCTCTCTCTGACCGAGGTCAGAACTGGATGCTTCTGGAAGAGAACAAGAGAGAAACCATTGCAAAGTACCATGCAATCCATTAGGAATTGACAGCTTCCTGAACCACTGATGATGTATTTTTATTTCCCAATCCATGCATTTGTCCTATCACTTTTGGAACCTTCACAAACTTGTCAGGTACATAGTCACGCTTTGCCCAGGCAGGCCTAATTTTACCCAATTTTTGCTGTGTAGATCTTGAATGTCTAGTCTAAGCCATTTTCTGTGCTTTCTCTATCACCTGGGAGAAGCAGGTTTTTCAGAGGGAAATTCCACTCATCCTAAGGTTAGATGTTGCAGATGTTGTGGATAAGTTACCTCATGGAGATGCTGTTTCTTCCTCCATTAATTTCGGAAGGAGCACACTGAAAGCCTAGCTCCTGACAACTATAGGTAGGTGACACAGATGCATTGCCAAAAACATGCCTTGGGAATGCAAAGTCACCTTTGCTGCAGATGGGTGACCCAAGAAACCCTGAAAATAGAGTTAAAAGGGACCTTAGAAGGGTCCCTTTAAGTAAACAGATTCTCTGGCCGCTGAACTGAGTAATCCCACTGTTCTTTAGGATGGAGCTGGTTACTGGAATGTCCTACTCACAGTGTGTACTTTCTTAATAAAGTCCAGGGCTCTGACAAAGGAAACTGAAATGAGTACAATATTTGACAATACACTTGACATTTCCAAGAGAATGCACTAACAATAACAACAACAATAAAACATTTCAGAAAAGCTGAATCTGATTATGCAATGAACTACTAAACTGGATTCTGAATAGAATCTTTAAAGAGGGGATATAATTAGACAAATGTTCAAGAGATAGAGCCTCGTAAGAATGTCAAATGTCACAATTATCCATTTACTTGATAAAACAGGTACTCTATTAATTAAATTTCTTTGCTTTCACTGCTTCCTACTTTAAAGATTAAAACATCAGAATCAATTCTAAGATGCTGGGTTTTTTAGGAAGGGAAAGAGGATGCCTGAGTCAGCAGAGGTCATCAGACAGATTCTTAGCCACTCTAGAGGGTCTGTAAAACCCACTGCCAATCATAATCACTAAAGTCTGAGTTTTGCAGCCTGTGTTGGTGGGAGGGATGGGTAGAGACCCCAGTTTTGGTTTCATCAGACTTTCTTTTGGGCAATCTAGTCCACCCACCCACACGTTATTCAATGCATACAGACCTCGCTGGCCACTGCAGGTAGCAGGATGAAGAAGATTTCGCTTACACCCTCCTTTTCTGTAGAATCAGCTATCGCCTGGCTTTAAGCAAACACTAAAAAGTCATTACCATTTGTGCTCCAATCTGATTCACCGTGGCATTTCCATCCCAGTGTAACTTTATCATGCATCAGCAGAAACACAGGAGTTATTTCAGCCCTGGCTATTTAAAGTTCCACAGAGATGAGCTGTGTGTGTTATAGTAGGTTTGCTTATACGCAAGAGGGACCCTGTGATTTACAGCTCATGACAGAAATGGGAAAGGCCAGCTGCCTTCACTCTGTGTTACACTGTCGCTGGCTCTAGCGTGAAACTGATCCATGAGTTTTGGAAATCCCTCTGTTTCTACATGGGGCTATTTTCACATCTAGCAACAACAGCTACTGTCACTGCCACCAAATCCAGATGCATCAACTCTAGTCCTCTGACCAGCCTACTCAGAGCTGTCACTGCGCTATGCCCTGCAGGGTGTGGATGGGTGCTGCTGTACTACGTGGTCTCTGAGCTTCTTGGCTCAAGCTTTCAGTAGACTAGAAGCAACTTCAAGCTTATCAAGTGGGTTCTTACTTCATCTCTACAGCAGAAATGAAGAACGGGGACTGTGCAGCAACAGCAGCTAAACAGCAGCAGCTGCAATGACAATACCTGTGGGGATTCCTGGAGAGCTAAAGCAAGTGTGAGGAAGGGGAGGGAGCCAGCAGGGGCTACTTCCGTCAAATCTTCTCTTGATACAGATGTATGGGAACAGGAGCTGAGGGAAGCTCAGCCTGACATGTCAATATTACCAAAGGACAGTGAATACCATTACCTCTCTTCTGCTATACGTTTTGTCCTTAGCAGCACAATTTTAAAAATCCCTAAGACTTAGGCCAGAGTTTTCAGGAGTAGAAACTTCAAGTCAGAGCTACATTTTGATACTGGCGTCAAATGGGGAGTGGTGGCTGCTGCAGGCTCAGAAGCTTTCACTGTTAACCTGCCTGGGTCTCAACACAAACTTGGCTGCTTACATCTGTGCTTCTGTTTCTAAAACGCTGGTGTGGTGAACCCACTTTCACCACACCCCAAATCCAGCCCTGCATGCTCAATAGCCTCTGATTCAGTATCCTGCCAACTAGCCTAACGTTCAGATGAGCTACACACAATTCCATCAGAGCCTTCCACTGTGATTCCAGCTGCGGGGTACATTAACATTCAGGGGGCACAAACAACGACATTTTACTTCATTACTTCTAGGTAATAAATAAAATGGGTTCCGAAAGTTCTCCCAACCCGTTCATTGTTCTTTATTGCTTTGATATACCAAGCCACAGTGTCCCAAACAGGGCATATTTCTCTTACATTCCGTTTACTTCACCATGAAATTACTCAATTCAACAACAGGGTTCCAAATACACACCAAAGACAGTGTAAACAACGTCCTTACCATGTGTGGGGAAAAAAGAAATGTAGTTCATAAACAGAGTGGAAAGCGTATTTAAAATAACTTCTAATGAACTCCAGAGGCAGTGGAGCTTGAACCAGGCAACATACCCCTGACATCAGCACTGGCGTTCAAAAAATCACATCGTCCATGGGTCATATATTTCACTGCATCTCTGAAGAAATGCTAAATCAATAAAATAGCTAAAGGTTGCCGATGAATCAGGCTGTTCTATAAAAAGCCAACCATTATTGCTAAGGGGCAACATAAGAGCTGAAGAAATATTTGCAAGGAAAAGGCCATCCCTCCCACTGAAGCCCATTCATATTCAGTCATTTGACACATTCCAGCGGACACCAGTGAGCAATACTAGGAGCTGGAATCATGTTGGTCTGCTTACTTTGCTACAGCAACTATTCTTGATGATATCTCACACACTGTCAGCTTGATTTCTTGAGTGTTCCCACTCCCTGAGCCTGGATTTTAGCACCATTATGAAAACTCAAGCTTGCATTGGCAACACATTCACCAATTAATGTCTGCACTACATCAAGCACCCATATTTCCAGATTGCACATTCTATACTCAGCCTTCAAAGGGTCACAAAATTTTCCAGACCAGGTAATTGTGGAATTAGATCTGTGCACTTTTTAACAACTCACAGTAGATCTTTGTTGTTTCTATCTGTACCACAGGATGCAATCTTCTTGCTGAGGAAAACATAGAGAGGGGAGTAAAATAATAGGTGAAAGCCACTTTGATATTCTGCTGCGAGTCCAGAAATTTAGCCTGTTTGTGTCACAGGTGACTTCTGCTTCTTGTTTACTTCATATGTTGACATCCACCTTATTAAGGTAAGCATAGTCTGTAGGAAATCAGACTATCATACTCATCTACGTCAGTTTTCACAGTAGTAAAAATAAATGTAGGTGCCTATTTCCTGAACTCCTGCAAAACACTTTGATCTTTTTAGGCTAGCAATTTAAAGAGAGCAAAGCAGACTAAAAGCCAATGCAGTGTTGATGGGAGGCTAAACACTACAGGAAGTAAAATTCCTTTAATTTCATACAAAGGTTGGGACTAGAACTTGTATGCCCTGATGCTACCATTCACAAACCACTCTCTTTTCAGTCATGGTAACATAAAATTCTGCAGTAGTTTCAGAAATAATAATCCGTTCCAGGAAAATTGCATAGTACATATAATATATCTTGGCAACGCAGTTCTCTATCCTGCTCTCCTGTTGCTAAAAATACAAATTGTTCACAACTATACTTTCAATATCCATTTAATATTTGCAAACAGGCTGACTTTGACAAACAAGGCTTTTGGACAGGCTTCAATGAGCACCGTGTTCAGCTCCATTACCTACAGCATCACAGCCCTCTGAAGATATATCTTCCCACAGCTACCACCGACACAGACAGAGAAAAGGGGTCCCAGCCACTCTCCTGTGAGCTTCACAGTTTGAAAAAGCCAATCTCACCTACATTTCATTATTCACCTCCAAGAATTCACAAGCACAGAGGAATATCAGATAGAATTAAGGCTTTATATTAGTCTTACATAAAAATGTTGTTTAAGTTTTGCCCTACATCTATACCTCTCTTGCTCTGCACACTTCCACACTGTAAGCATTTCTCATAGGCACTTAGCAATGCCAAAGACAACACTTTCAAGCGGATGACTTTGTGAGTGGCCAAAAGGTCACCAGTGAAGCATACATCCAAATTGTTTTAATTAGATTATAGGAAGGAAGCGTAAGAAAGACTTACGGATTCCAAAATATTTACCACCACGTGTATTGCTGACAGATGGTTATAAAAACTTACTTTCACCTACTGCTCCTGTGGAACATTTATTTAAAATATATCAGTTTTACCTCTCTAATAGACCCATTTGATCCTCACAAGGTATGGATTGCAAATCTCCATTTCTTCATACTTTCCTAAGGTTAGGCTTTGAGGTACTGGGCAATGAGAAGCAATGTCAGACAGTATAGAATTAATGACTTTCCTTGAAAATTCATCAGGCATTGCCATTTAGCATTGCTGTGATTTTTATCCTCTTGAAATGATCCTTTTGATTCCAATTGCGTTCTATCATTTTCCTGAGTAGAGCATTTATCTTGCAATAATTTTAAACATGTTTCTGGAAAGCAGTCATTCTTTTAGCCCTAGTATTAAAAAAAAATAAAATTAAATCCTCTGCTGCACAATGTTTTTTGTCATTATGCTGTATCCCTTTTGTACAACACTGATTTCTTTTTCGTATTCAAGCCTGACATAAGTGGCATAAGTGGGCGGGATGATGAGCCAAATTCAGTCCATGTATCTTCAAGCACAGAAAGATTAAACCAAAAATTAATTAGGCCTAAATAAGTATGACTGTACTGCAGGAATGACAAAGCAGAGTATCTCAAATATTGAGTGTGTTTCTTACAAGTGAACATTTAGAAGTGAACAGCACATACAGAGGATTTTTTTTCACAGATTCTGATTCCCACAATCCCATTAACAACACCAACTCACTAAGTTTAACAAAGACAGGTGTACTTGTCAAATCCTCGCAAAATGTAACATTTATAACCTTCACCCATCCGAGCCATTAATATTAACACAATACCTATTCCCACAAAATAACTGAAGATCAGTTTGTCTTGTTTGACAATTTTCAGGCTCTACAGTGAGCACAGAGCATACCTGGAAGGATACTTTTACCCCTCCAAATTTCTGTGAAGTGCATCTTGTGGGGTTTTTTGGGGTAGAAGAAGAAAGCTACAGGGAACACCTTAAATACTGTCTTCTAGATGAGCAGTGTACAAGCAAGCTCCTAACGTAAGGGTGAAACTTGCCACTGATTTCCAAAGCCGTTAGGCAAACCCTAAAGTGTGTGCTGAGCACATTCCCATTCCTTCCTCATGAGTGCCAGTAATGCTGGGCACAGCTTGATTCCCCCTGTTGGAGTGTTAAGTGAGGCTGGCAAAAGCCGGTGGCTTTTTGTTACTGGGATGTTGAGGGTACTACAGGGAAAAGACAGTTAAGGATCTAAATCAACAAGGCTGCAGTAAAAAAATGAGACAGTGGTAAAACGTAGGCAACTTTTATAGCATTATTTGTGTTTCTTCAGGCTTGGGATATGGTATTGTAGTGATATCACTGCTCTGCCTGAAGGGTGTCAAATCCAAAGTGTATAGATTCTGAAAGAAACTGACTGTTAAAAAAGATATATGAATGGTGAAATCTTTAAACAGTTGATGACTATACCTGCAAGACCTTTTCAGATGATATATTATGGCATGTATCTTCATCTTTTTCTCCCTATACTATTCAAAATGTTAAAACTGTCTGTGATTATGATTTGTATCTGAGCTAAGAATATAGAACCTGATCAGCTACAGCTGCTTTATCACTCTTCTCAGTAGGTGTAAACTGAGATCTTTCTATTGTATTTTTTAGGCTGAGGTTTGCTTTTCACCTCCAGAATAATGCTGTTCTCACAGTTGGTGGTTTGGAAACCTGCACTGGTATCAGGATGAAGGGAAATAAGACTAGGCAGAGTTCATAATTGCCATCCACCAAGGACAGTCAAACTTTGAACCCTATTCCATGAATTAACTGCCTGAGTTCACACACTGTGTTACTGGGCAGGCCACAGAAGGGCCTGGCCACCACTGGACTTCCACTTCAGGTCCTTCTGACGGGAACATAAAGAATAACACACTTCAGCACGTTCAGTCAAGCGAGGTCAGAAAGAGGAAAATTAATGTCACATTACACTTGGTCGTCTCTGCTAAGCACAGTCTGGTGTCAGCCAGGTTCAGTTTCAAACGAGGCTGTGTCAGTAGGGCTCAGGTCATTGAACTCTTCCAAGCACTCATCTTGTCTGATTAATTTTGCTTATTATTTGATAGCTTTCAGGTATGGTGGAGTTTGCTGAAGTCCTCTGGCCACTGTGGTATATAGTAATGAACTGTTACTTTGCCGTTTCATTTTAAATCTCAGCTGAAAACAGCTGTTCCCCAAGTCTATAACTTGCCGTGACCGACTCCTTCTGCTGTTATTTATCCCAATAGCTGTATTATTTAACTCTGTGAAGCACATTGGAATACAGCTTATCTGGAGAACACTATTAAGTGGAGAGTGAAGTGGTCCTCTTAAATCAGATTTCACTGATTGCTTTGAAAAGCTTCTAAAAATTCTCACCTGATGCTTCCCGTACAGTCATTCTTTAAACACCTATTCCATAATATGAGATGAAAGGAATTTTAGGCTTCAGTCCTACTTTCTGATTCCAACAGCTCCTGAAAATCTTTCAGATCAAAGAACTGACGACAGTTTGTCATCTTGGTAATGATGCATTTTTAAAAGGTATAGCTAGGGCAAGAAGTTACATGTACCTTTTCTGCATCAGTGCGTTTTTCCAATTAAGGAAGATTCTCTTTTTCTGAAGGCTTGACTGGTCAGATAATGGACTGCAGTGAGATATGTCCTCAGCTGAATGCTGCAACAGGGACAAAATTAATGCTGGGAGAAAAATGACATGAACAGTAAAATTAAGTGGAATGATTGCAATGCAAGTATGTAATTCACTTCTAAATTGTGAGAAAAATGAGAAAAGTGTTAATCTTTTAATATTTAATGGGCCAAGTTAATCCCCAGCTTTTATAGTCCATTAGAATCTAACCAAAATGTGGAAAAAAATATCGTGAAGAGCCTTTGAGCAGGCTGCAAACTTGATTGAAAATTATATCCTTACTACGCAATACTACAGGATATTTCTTTCCTATGGTATAAAATTTTATAATGACATTCTGTTCTTTCAAGGCTTTGTTTTCAGGGAATTCTAGCCAATTCATTCCTCCCTGGTGGAGACAGGGTTTCTATTTGGCCGTTGGCTGCTGGGTAAGATACACTAATTTTGTCACCGTTCTGCAATGTTTTCTTTTCTATTCTTCAGATACCTGGTCCATTTAAATAGAAAATTACTGCCAGTTATTGCATGTATTTACAGTAACCAGGCTATTGGTGTGCTTATTGCAACTTGATCTTTAGTTAATCTGCAGCAAAGGAGGGGGAAGAAATATAAAAAAATTTACTTTGGTTGCCTTTTACTTCAGCAATGTGGGTTCATGATGAATAACCAGGCTGACAGGTAGGTCTTGGGCAGAAAGTGCACTCTAATGGCCAGCTTTACTCTGCCTGATTCATCATTGAAAGCTACACATACCACTCAAGAATGTATGACTAGGGGTTTACCAGTGCAGTCATTCAGCTTGCGGAGTTCCTGTGCTGGTTTAGAACATGATATCACTCCAAGGCCATGACTGTCATCACACACCAAGATTCAGGGTTTGTAGTTACACTGCGTCCCCAAATAGTCCCATCCGAAAAGATGTGGCCATGATGGGTAATAGAAGAGAGCAGCTTTGCTTTGAGCAAATGAGCCTCCTTGCAAGAGGCATACAACAATGAAACGTCATAAATAGAAAGAGAACATGATCTATATAGAGAAATGTTCTCATTTAAAAAAACAATATTAATACATCTCTGACCCTATAATTCCCTTTTAGTAATGTTTTGGCATAAAGAGGCAAGGACTGTGCACTGATATGTTATTAGTCTATTTCCTCTTAACAATGAACTGATTGTTTTGTATTAATGGCTAATGAACTTCAAAAACATTAAAAGCAGTAAGATTTCCATTTACTAAATCCTGCATCAATTGTGTGCAATTGTAATAGAACAAATCTTTCAAAAGAAAACATTCAATTCTGATTTTTTACAATAGCATTTTTTGAGAGCCCGCCATTATTCTAAAGAAATGGTTTCCAGTGATTAATTATCTTCTCTGATAGGAAGGTGCACCTTATTTCTTTGAATCCCAGTGTCCAACACAGGTGCCACAAAACTATCTTATTTCAGATCCTTCCAGGTGCAAAAGTAGAGCTATAGCAGGAAAAGAAACTGATGTCAGCAACTGGATAAACTAAATCCCCACACAGCTTATGTCTTGTATTTATACCAAATGTCCAAACTGGAGATGGAACATTTCCATCTTCTTAGAGATGTGAATGCCAAATCAGTTGCTATAATCTTTTTCATTCAGGAAGAAAGATATTTTTCTGCCTTAAGCAGCAAAATGTAAGGACTAAAAAAACTCAGGTTTGTTTTTATTTTTAACCAACAATTACTCACTAAAATAGGACAAAGCTGAACACAACACCTGAGTACCAAGGAAATGCTAACAAGTAAGAATTTACAGATCCTCCACAAGGAGAAGGCCTAATTCAGCAATGGTGACAGATTTGAATTATTTTGAGGATGCTACTGTCTTATGAGCCAAAACACAGCACTAAGAAACAATGTACATGTGTATTTTATGTCACATTGCAGTAGTTTGCGGACCTATTCAGCTGAATTATCTGCCAGTATTAATTCCCAGCACAGACTGCATGAAGATAAGCAAGCTTCCACCAATAGATACCACAGCCCATCTCCTAGAATCAAACAGAATTAACCAAATTAACACTGAAAATTATCATCCTAACTTTTACCACTCTTAAAATTCTTGAGCATTATTTGTCTGTCTAGATTTAAAGTCTGAGAAGCCGAAAACTTTCCTTAGAAGTAAGACATCCATGGAGAAAAATGAAATCTGAGAAAGACAATGCTCAACGGTGAGACAAAAACTTGCCAGTTGATCCTGGGTTGATGCTGTAGTGACAGGGAGCATTGAATGTATTGGGAAACAGCAGGGTTCACTTCCCCTTTGCTGGACCCCTTCTCCCCAACGGCCAGTTAAAGGGATACTGCCATCTCCTCGTTAGCACTGCTGACAATCAGCCTCTGCCCTGCTTTGGGCCACGGGACAGACGTACAGGGTTGTGCTATGGAACAAGATCCATTTGGGGTAGGTTGCCAAGTCAGGAAAATTATACAATCACTGATTTTATCCCAGACAAAGTATTTTTAACAGGCTCAAACACTTATAATAATTTGTCCAGTTTCCTCACAGACCTCTGAAGTATTGACATGGTAGAAAGGCAGCAAGTAGTCACAATGAAATTTACTTCTAAACCAAGCATTACGCCTCCTCACCCCCTTCCTACTTTTCAGCATTATTTACCCTGCTCAAATATTCAGAATTTAGAGCAATCTGTTTTAAAAACCAGATCAATTCCTTTATTTCCCCTTAGAAAAAATGAGTTGGTATGTGCAATTCTAATAGTCTTCATTTTCCAGGAACCACAAAGCCAGCCTACCTAGGCTTGCACTGTTTCGCTTGAATGAAGTCCAGATGGGCTGTACCTTGCTGTCTTCCACCTTTGGCACAGAAATTCCAATGCATCCCAAATTTTACTAACAGATGAGACAGCAAGACGTTGTTTGTGGCTAAATTCTGCTAAGACCACTGCTGCTAGGCAACCTGCCTTAAGCACAGTGTGAATAAGGTCAGTCAAGTTTCTAGTCTAGCAGGATGTATTTTCTATGAGCAAAATTTGGTGGCAGACTTGATGTCATTTTTGACTCCAAGTTGCCCCTTACTCTGCATCTCTCCCTCTCTGTACTTGGTCTGGTGTCTATCAGCCTTAAAAATACTGCAAAGATGACATAATGATGCTCTGACTAACACAGCTGTCATGGGAGAGGCTGGTTATTGCATTGCTCTTTGCCCCAGAAAGCTGTAGAATGTTCTGCCTTGCTGAAAACACACACTGCAAACTCTTGGCAGATGCTGGGACAGGGACTTTAAAAATATGCTAAATACAAATAGGGTGGTTGTGACAGCCATGAGATCACCCCCCTCACACCAGGTCACATCAGAGGGCAGGCTGAAGAAAGCCACCCAAAGTACCACAAAGCCTCTCTGCTGTTTCTCCAGCTCCCTGTATGTGGCAAGCAGAACCACAGAGTCTGCAGGAACCCATAACTCAGTGCAAGGAATGTGTGCAATGCCACTGCCACAGCAGAGACAAGGTGGAAGCAGAGAAACTGTGGCTTTAGTGCTGGCTCAACGGCCAAGGGACAACTCAGTTCACAGAAACTTCCTGTTATTGGCCCAGATTCATCACAGCCAACTTCAGCAACCTGACCCAAATGGTTCTTGTTCCATAGCACAACCCTGTATGTCTGTCCCGTGGTCCAAAGCAGGGCTTCCTCTGCACCACGTCTTCCACTGCATTAGAAAAAAAAGCTCTGTTTCCAGCTTTTATGTCCAATTCTCCAAAACACAATTTCCTGAAGATATGGATGGTTAGGAAAAATGGATTACCTGTCAAAACCACCCAAACCGCTCTATGTTTTGACACTGGATCTAGACATATATCATGCAGTGAATACACAGCATATTAACACATATATGCTTGAATACTAATCCTGGCAAAATTGATCAAGAAAGTTTTTTATCTAACTTAAAAGTAATGTAAGCAGTGAACTGTGTCTATGCATTTTAAACAGCCTGAGTGCATAATAATGTGACTTTTTTTTTTTTTCATTATTTCTTACACGAAACACAGGTGAGTCGAGAAGTCCCAGAATGTACAGGGGTTTTTTTCCTGATCTCACAGAACAGTAGCACATCATATTATCCCATGAACAATATGTTTGAAGTTTTATTCAGATTTTTTGTTTTCCCTGCTTTAAACTGTCACATTCATGTTTAAAATAATTTTGGCCATTAAATATTTGGATTTTAAAACAAACAAACAAAACGAAAACCGAACATTAGCCATCCTCACTATAAAGCTGCACCTGCTGGACTTTCATATGAGAAGTACTTGCTGAAAGACAATGGACAGAATGCAGATGGCAACGAATGCAGTTTGCAAAACAAGAACAAGAAGTGACGTACATAAAAGTCCCCCTCTTTTGGTGGCCAAAACGGTCATTGTTACAGCGTGGGTACGTGACATTTTTGTGAAGTCAAACAAAACACTTTCAGGCTGTGTGCTATCTAAATTACAGCATTCCATGGTAGAGGGGATTTTTTAACTACCAGATGGTTGTTGCACTCGTTATGGTAGCCTGGATATGTGCTGACATCTAGTGGTCCTTTAGAGAATAAATACAGCGCGGCGGCTTATTAATTGGCAATAAAGAATAATAATCTCAGATTCAAAAACATATTTTTTTCCTTTTCTTCCTTTTCCCCGGCAGCATATGTAATAACGTTCTAGATAAGTGAATTTCAGTGATTATCGTGCTTTTCGATATTTGTTCAAGCAGAGTTTTCTAAAGCACTGTTCCTATTGACGTCCTGCTGAGTCCTTTGGGAAAACCCACCTGGAGGCATTTCTTGACTGACAATCACCACAGTATTTAAGCAGAGACTGTAAAATTGAAAAAGAAATAGATAGGAGTGCAGTTCTGAGCGTCTGGAGCCACAGTAGGATCTGTATTACACCTGATTTGATCAGAGACCCCCCAAGCAGTTCCTACAAAATTCAGATCAAAATTTGTCCTTAAACAGTTATTTAACTATTAATGTAAAAAAAGGGCTACAAATAGTCTTTAAATGATAATTTAGTTTACCACTGCATTGAAAATACCTTATTATATTGTAGACACCAATGAATATTTATGAGATAATAGTCAAAGCTCTACTTAGAAACCCACTTTCCACAGCATTTACTTTGCCTTCATTAAGCACATCTTTCTGTTCATTTGCAAAGCCATGCATGTAATGCACCCCCTACTCAGGATAACTAAACTGAGGAGAAACTATTAGAACTTTAGTGACTTACTTCAAATAGATTGAAGGAGAAAACACAACCAGAAAATCAATTACCTTCAGGAAGAACCGATACATGGGACCAAAAACTCCTGCTTAGGTTTCCGTTGCTTTTACAGTCCCCACCTCTGAGAAAGGCTTTTATTACTTGAGAAATAAGACAACTGGAGGTTTCACAGTGATGTATCTGGTCAGAGAACCCCAGTCTCTAATGGAGCATATTCAAACCCTAAAAAGAAGGTCTATACTACCTACAAAGGTTCCCTGAGACCATCTTTTAGCCCATTTTGATTTCCAGAAGACAGTCTTTTAGGCTAATGGAACAGGCTGTTGCAGAAGACCTCAGGTCACAGCGAGGGAGAGCAACGACACGCTGAACTAGCACTGAAGAGCTTTATTGTGAAGGAAGAAAGAGGGAAGCAGCCTGGTGGCAGGCACACACATGCTGGCTGTGTTTCCCACAAAGGCTGCCAGCGGACCTTCAGTGTTTCCCTGACACATCCCCACCGGTGTCCCCAAGAACCCCGTGTGCTCAGCTCCTCATGAACAGATCATTACTCACCAATTGCATGATGCTCATTCGGGGGGTATTACAATTCAAGTGGCCGCTCGGCTGGTACTCTATAAAAAGTCTCACCACATAATGTTATTTTTCACTTTTTTGCCTCTGTGCAAGACCTGCTCATGATTTATCAGCTGTAGCTAAGCACAAAGCCATAATTTTCTTTTATTGAACTCGCTCTGGGTAGCCATCACTCTGCAGAAATGCAGATGGTCATCTTATTCTTATTCTTAGCAACGGGATGAATGCCACAACTCTGCTGACAAAGACAGCAAAGCAGTAATTTATAATAGTAAGAGGAGCATTCAATTTAATATCTGTGTTAACTGCACATAGTTAGGCATTTTGGACACAGTTTTTATAGGATCCTGCTCTGCTAATACTTTAGGACGTTACAGTATTAAGGCAAATTTGCATAGCATTTATACTGGCATCCAGGTGGAATTTCTGTGCTTATAGCAAATGAAACAGAACTATAGCCTACTATATATATATAGTTGTCCTCCAACTGAACTCTAATCATAATCAGGTTTTATTATGTGTATTTGAGATACTGCAGTTTAGTAATTTGTCTATCTTTTCCCTTACCTCACATTTCAATTTTCAGGGGCATCCACACAGCAGATGAAATTCTGGTTCTGGATCAGAACCCACGGTCTTGAGTGAATGAATGTATTTAACTATTTCATTGTCAACGGAATTAAGGAGATGACTTGCAGCTTCCCTTCCATCACAGAAAATATGGATTTAGGGAATTGCTGGTGCCAGCATGATACACAAAACACACTTTCGTCTGTTCTGGCGTGAGAAGAGTAGCAGTGAATAATTCACAGCAACTAGTGGAGCGCTCAGAGGCTTGCCCTACGATGACCAGTGAGTTTGTGAAGAACCAAAATATGGTGTTGAATATTAAACAGAAAGGGTCAGGTGTTTTTTAATAAGTGCCCTGCTGGATCCTGCCAAAGGGCCCCCATACAGACCCTAACAGCTGAATCTGGAATGTGCTTCATTTCATCACAAAACTGGCTACTGCTACAGCAACAACTCTTGAAAAATAATTCAAGGAAACAAAACAGAGATGCAAGTCAAATCCAGGGATTAGATTCTTTAATCATTTAGAATAAGGTGAGCTTTATCTAGCATCTTCAGTGAATGGATTCAGAGCAAAAATTCATCCAACATCTGCTAATGCCACATTTTAGTATTGCCTCTTCAATCAGAGTAAATTATATAGCTTAAGTGTTCACATCACCAATTAATCTGTTCTGAATCAGATCTGCATATTAGTTGCTTGAAATAGGCTTAATATAGTCATAATTGTACAAAACATGAATACCATTTTTCATAATAATTAGGTAGTCACATTGCCCTTTCTCTCAATTTGTCTAAATGGTCATATTTACATTAGAAGCTAGCAGTTAATTTTATCCACACAACCCTTCTAAACGACTCCGTTGCTCCGTCTACAGAACCTCCTGCTTAAGGGACAAACCTGGGCAAAGTACAGGCGTTCAACGTGCCATGTATCGACTTCCCCGGAGGGCCACGTGGAAGGACTGGAACTCTGCTCCAGCAACAGCACGGCAAGGAAGCAAGCAAGGTATATCCCACTTTGGAAAAGGCTCAGTGAGAGGAACCAGCCACCCTGGCTATCAGATCCTTTCCTTGCAAGCTGAGAGCAGGCGAGGGGCTTGCTGTGAAAGGGCCATGGGGCCTTGGGAAGAAACTGCACTGTGCCAAAACTACCAAAGCAATATAATGCTCTTCCATGGCATGCCCTGATGGCCTCATTTGCTACAAAGACCCTAAAAATGACAAGGAGATAATTTTTCTGACCTCTGCTTGTTGGAAGCTGAGAGAGAGTGAGTTGATTGCAGCGCCATGAACTGTCCTCATGTTTCATTTGCTGATGTGCTGTAAACCTTTGACTTGCTGCCAAAATTTAAGGTTGCCTTAGGAGATAATCCCAGCTAAGAAGTTCAGTTTGTGTGCATCTTCCTGCCCTTCTGCTGGAGACAGGGTCATGATGCAGTTAGCTAAGAAAAAAACCACAAAGTTCATGGGCTATGAATAATGATCTTGAATAAGTTCTTGCATTTGCAAAACAGAGATAATACTATTTACCCTCATATTAAAATTATAAAATTCTTCTCCGCTGCTGGAGTCTCTAAATCCCTTCTTAGACCACCACCAGTTCTCATATATATTTCCTGCTGGTTTTAATCCTCTACCCTCAATTTCAAGGATATTTGCCCTGAAGGGAAAAAAAGAAAAACAAACAAACAACATACAAAACCACAAAAAAAACCCAAAAAACCCCCAAAAGAACAAAACCAAACAAACAGAAATTGTGCATTTCAGAAACAAACAGTTACAGCAGCACTCAGGAAGGGTATGAGACTTGGCTTGCAATAATAATTTTAAAGATACTGTAAATGCTTTATTAATCCATGCTGTTGACAGCTTTGAATGCCAAATTATCTGTGCTGCACTGAGACATGAAACTATCCCATGAGGTACTAAAGTCCACCTTGAGACAGCATTGAAGCCAAAGCTTTGATCCTCAAGGCTGACTTGAGTAAATCATTATGTTTATATTCTTTAATCCCTCATGCATCCATAACACATAATTTTTGTAATGCATTTGACTTAAATTTCTTCTTACTTTAGAATTCAGTCCAACTTCTATTGTAAATAAAGTCAGAGCTCCCAGGGGCTCCAGAGAGCTGAATCAGTCCTGCTCCACAGCAATTCTCCATTAAACTGATGAGACAACAGACACAGTGTGTCATCAGGAACAATAATTTTACCTTCTTTGTATGCTTTTTTCTCTTTTATTGTCTTTTATTGTAGCATTTTCTGGAGAGGAGGAGCACAAGAACTGGCAGTCTAGAGGTCCTAAATTTCAGTTCTTGCTCCCATACCAGCTCATGAGATGACTGCTAGAAAATGACCACAAACCTCACACTTCATGCCAGAATCAGCACCTTACATCAGCTCAGATATACCATCTGAGGATTCAGACTTTATCCATATTGCTAAATAAAGCTCAAGCTGCATGGTATTGCCTCGTCACTCCGCATAATGTTTGGCAGAGGGTTTCCCTTTGGTCCCCTGTGGTTGCCTCAGAGCCTGAATGAATAAACGTTATTTCGTTGCATATTATTTTCAGTTCAAAGCATTTTGAATAATGCTATGGATGTGTCACAACTCATCAAAACAACACTTTATCAGCACAAAATGCAGGCTACAGGTTGCACAATCTGTGGTAACAGTAGCCTTGAAGGTGCAAAGCATCTTTGAGAGTAGGGAAAACAAAACTGATGCTGACAACACAAAACAGTTCCAGACTGCAAAACAAGTATTAGCAGCTCCAGGATTTCATTCCTGGCCCTAGCCATTCCTGCAGCAGAGGCACAGCCATGGATCCTCACGTGCTCCAGCTGCCCCAGTCCATACTGCAGCTCTACCCACTGGAGACTGTACAGGGCTGCCCCTCCCTGCAGACATACATCTCATGCAGCAAATGCTAACTCAGTTTCTGCCTGTAACGCAATGATAATAACATTTACCCACTCACTTTCTATAAAGTTCACCTTATCAATGCCAATATACCAATCACTATATTGAAAAAATATATCTTCTTTGTGAATACATTTTCAATAAAGTGACCAAACAGAGCGATGTTTTATATCACTGCAATTGCAAACGGTACACATGATTTAGGCAGTCATTTGCCAAGTGCTGTAAAACACACCCACTTCTGAAACTGCCCTATCTATTAACTGCCAGTTCAAAATCAAAGGCCAAATGAGCTTGTGCTGGCAAAAATAATTAGTGCCTGAGTGCTGCCGCAGCATTCTGCTTTCTCTGCAGCTTCTGGAAGGCCAGGTTGGAGAGGAAACTAGGGGTGCTCAGCAGCAAGATACTTTCTGTAGGCAGCAGCTTTGGGGGTATCACCAGCAGAGCCAGGAGGATATATAACCACCTGATCAGAAATCCTGCATACTTATTGCTTGACTGATCTAAGTTGTTAATTTTCATGATGGTACCATAAACTCAGCCACGATTCTCACTGAAGGAAGCTTATTTCTTTACAATACTTGGTGTCCTGAAAGAAAGCCTGTCGCTGCTGTCTCAAGCTTACATTGCTATCAGGAGTCAATGAATCCCAGTGAACTTGACAATGTCTTTTGAAAATAAATTTCTTACTGCTCAGAAAAACACCATATGCTTAGTGTGAAAGGGGTGGATAAAACAATCCCTTGCTTCACCTGCCCTGCCCTTTTCAACTCGTTAAGTCTTCAAATAGCTCCTTGCTGGGAAAAAACGAGCTGAAACGTGGATGATCCAGTTCTGTTTACCAGAGGTATACATTGCATATATGTGTCGGTGAACTTGTTTTCCAGATAGCTTTTGAAAAATCACTATCAGCTAAATGTTTCAAATTTGTTCCCCTGCTTTAAGGAAAGCTAGATGAAAAAGACAGAGTAAGGCAGAAAACAAATTTTCAGTGAGTGGAATTTTACCAGTATAAAGCACCATCATTCCTCAGTGAACACTGTGTTTCCATTTAGTACTGCACATGTGGCAAGGGCAACAAGTCCACTCAGACCAAGCAAGCGAAATCATGCTTTCACCTACGACCCTAAAAAAAAGGTAAATTCTTGCCTGCTGAGTTATGTCCAGCAAATATCATCTCCTTAAAACAAACCTGTTTATATAAGCTGCAGAAAATGACAGTTATTCTACCACTAAAAAAAAAAAATAAAAATTACCTACAATAGAGAGAAATAGCAGACACTCTCCTATGCAGACTGAGCAGTTTGGTGCTCTTGCTTTTAGATGTTTCTGATGCTGTGCATCTGTGTCTAATTGAGATAAGGATCTACATTCTACCATAAGAGACCCTTGGTATAAGACAACACAGGTTTTCATAGGCTGCTGTCAGTTGGTTCTTGTCACAAACTGCTCCTGCAGAAAATGAAGAGATCAATGCTGATAAGAATTCTGACAACATCATCGTTTCAGGACATTGCAGACCTTCGTGCCTGGACATCTGTAGCTTAGCAGCACCATGCAGTCTCGCTCTGCAACACCAGATTAACATTGTGACCTCTGAATCACGGTTGCTTGGCTAACAGACGGAGGGCTAAGAGGAGACAAGAACGAGAGCTCTCCAGAAGTTTGACTTGGTGAATTTCCACATTGGTTGTCTTGAAAAGATAGAAACAGGAAGGAAAAGCAAATGCAATGAACCTGTCCTTTCACAGCTAAAATGAGCCATAAAATAATTTCTAATGAAGAAATTCACCCACTATGAATACAGAATTAGCAACTGTAATTCTTATGAGAGATTCAATTAAGATCGCCATAACGGTAGCAATATATAAGTTTATATGACAAAAAACTATCTCCAAAAGTTCATTAATACTAAAAAGTGTCATTAATATTACTTTAAAAATATACATTCTTGACATGTTTGCAAGTATATATATTTTTATGTTATCTGGGTATTTATAAGGCCTTAGCACTATAGAATTTGACCACCTTACAACTTCCAAAGAAAGTTCATGGGTTTTTACTTACTTTTCTTCACGGATGGAAAAGTATTAAGATCATGAAAAACACTCAAAATCCTCTACATTTTGCCTATAGCACTGTATATTCACTGTAAACACAGTCCTAGTCTTCTTAGTGTAATAATGTCAATCAAAATCTTTGTTGTTATTCTACAAGCAAGAAATAAGAAATCCACAACCAATAACTGTCAAAGCCAACTGAGAGAAATAAATGTGACTCTAGATTCTATTTCCACTTATAAATTCTCCCCAGAAACACAGCAAGGAGCAAACAATATGACAGAAATGATCATGCTATTTGTTCAATGAGGTATTTTGGGGAAAACAACGAGTTTGTATAAGCCAGTTTATTAGGAAAGACAAAGAAAGGGTCTATGCAACTATCATAACAGTCAGACAAACTACAGATTCACAGCCATATAAAGATGCATGGAGAGAACTGAAGGCTGGTGAGATATTTCTCCTGCTCTTGGGTAACTGTTAATGACACTATCCAAGATGCCTGAAGCAACAGGATTGAATAGCAACCAGAACAGGTAGACTCCACCTCAGGAGGACTAAGCTGGAAAGAAGTGACAAGGTTTCATAATGAAAAGGNATAATGAAAAGGTTTGAATATGGGCATCAGGGGAAAATGTTCTATAAAAGTCTCTCAATTTCCCTATCATCTCCATCATCCCTACTTCCCTACAGTTTTGGCTATTTAAAATGCTCTCTCCTTCCAGTCACTGTCCTTTGCCATTCATTCTTCTAAAAAATGCTTTAGTCTTTTCAAGTTCACAGAATCCAGCCTGAGCTAACATATTAAACACATGCACCTTGGAGAAAAAAGGACAAGTGAGAAGCCAGAGACGGGGAATCATTTAAATAACAACAAAAAAATTGGCCATGAAATCAGAAAGTGGTGAACATATTCCTCTTGTATAAATCCATGCACTTCCCACATCCTCTTCAATTCAGATTGCCTCTCATGTCTGCTCTGTCCATCTAATAAACTATAGGCTCACTCTACAAAATGTTGTCATCACTCCCATGAACCTTTTCCAATCCACAGTAATTACAGTAGGTTTTATACTATGCTACTTAGAAAACAAATGTGCTACGTCATGTTACTTTGGAGAGCAGAAAGACAGTGTGAATAGGGACATTCTTTGCATTAGTGTTTTGTCAGCTGAAGCTAAAAAAGTACATGCAGACATGCAAAAAAAAAAGTTTCGAAACACTGACTTGTGAATTTTAAAGCATTACAGAAAGGTACATGGAACTGTAAATTTTCTCCACTGACTTGGATAGACAGATACGCAAATCATGTTGCTCTTTCAGAACCACCCCATAGATAAAATAAGACTCACATATGCATTGATGTGCCTTATTCAGAGTCAATAAGTAATTTAGTGGTAACACATTCTGTTGTGTATGAGCTCTGCAAAAGGCTGTGTACAGAAACAGGGCAATATCCTTTTAAGCAGTCTGTGATCCCTTTAACAACCTGCACTCTTGTTCTGTGTCCAGAAGGCTCATGAGAGCAGCTGCATATGAAAAAGAACATATCTGCTCTTATGATTAATAAATGCATTTATTGGTTATTTAGTTTAATATCTTACTATAATTATGCATATAGGCAAAAACTGGTCTGTTTGTGCAAGTCCTTATCTAGCTTATGTATAAAGAGACAATTATGTCATATTAATATAGCAGAATGTAACTAATGTGATTATTAATACATGCTAAGCACACTTTAATTATATCATATCATTATATTATTGATATAATTGCATTATAGTTATATTGCGAGTATGCATATAAATACAACATCACACAGTTCCATACATCAGTGTTTCCTTTGAGCTGCTCATATTTGCTTAGGAGGTTCCTCAGGCTGCTCTAAACTACAGTCTCAAATTTATGCCTCTTATTCCTTGGACTCCTCACAGAACCTTGAATCTCAAGCAGGGAACAGGATTCCATAGTATGGAAGAGTTACCATTTATAGCTAAAAGGCACCTCAAGATAAACCGGGCTTTCTGTTTAATTATAGGGCAGTACAGAGTAATTTTGCACACTGTACAAGCATACACAAGTATAGTGGAATATGCTGTCATCCTTTGATTACAAAAGAATGGCATAATGAAGGATGGAAACAAAGTATGGCATCTTTTGACACGCAGGAGATACACATCCTCCAGGGCACTGTGTAGGTATTCTGTAGTTTGCACTAGAAATGCATTTTATTTAATATGAGTAAATGTGACATTTGTGGTCAGATTGCATTTAGGCAGGGAGATGCAGAAGCAAAGTAAAATTGGGGTTTTAATGGCGTTGGATTTTGATTGTTTTAATGCTGTGGCACCTTGGAATCCCATTCTGTGAACTATGTATTTGAACTTGAAACTTCTAATGCAGTATTACTGTCCTTCTCATCTCAAAGCAAAAGATGACCTGTAACAAATAACATTCAGGAGACATTTATACACCCCCTTGTAACATGCACAAATTAAACTGATACAGATATAATACAGTGTTTAAGATTCTAATACATATATATCTCAAAATTGAGCGCTGTAGAAAAGAGACATATGGGTAAGAGAGAGCAACTTCTCCCAAATTACATAAATTCTTACATTGGAATGAAAACATTGCATGCAAACAGCATGCAAGATACTAAATTCATTCTATTTTTTATATACACAAATATTTCATAACTTTGTTAATTTCAAAGGTTTCTACCATGTCACATTTCCCAGTTATTAAAGTAAATCAATTACTTATGAAAGGTTGTCCATTGCCAACACTTTTTGCACAGTGCCAAGGACTGCCTTCTTTGCTTTCTAAAGCATCAACATTGTTTATGTGGACCTGGGTGGCCCCAAAAGGACAATAACTGGGACAAGATCTGGGCCAGAGAACCTCATCACAAGCTGGGATGTCTCTGTGGTGCATCCTGGCAGTAAGTCCCAGTCTGAGTATAGATGAAAGTCACATGTACTTTGTCCTCTCTTTTCCTATGGATGTAGTTGGAGCCTGCAAAACCCCGGGCTCACCCTACAAGCTCACTGAAGGGGTTTTAATTTAAAATATACAAGGCAGCAAGTATATACACCTTCCCAATCTATACAAGGCACCAAGTATATCCATCTTCCCAATCTATTACAAGAACCTTCAGTTCTTTTAATACCTTGAGTGAGCACACAGGAGAAAACACTGCACACATGTTTCTCAGGAGGTCAAATAACACACTTTTTTTATCACTGGCAAAGTTTAGAAAACAGGGGAACTTGGCAAAAGTTCAAAGGCCAACATTCAACCAAAGTAAAGCATTCCACAAAGCACTGATTTAGCACATGCTAATCCATACAGCTTAGCAAAATCCAACCCATCTGGCTTTAAGTCACCCAAATATTTACAGGAGATTAGGAGAAGTAAAGAAAGACACAGAGAAAGAGCAAATTGTAGCTACCACTCCAGTTCCAGCACAGATCCAGCTACAAGGAGCCCAGGAGACGGCAGGGCCTTGACCATGCAATGGCCACATGGCATTGGTTGTATCTGCTCTGGCCCGCTGTGACCACCCCTGCCAGCTGGGACTTCTGGTGTGCCAGCAGTTCTGGGGCTGGGTTGGGGCTCCAGGGGGTGTGGTGTGGACAGTGGTCCCAGCGTCCAGTGACCGACAACTGCGCTGGGGCTGCCCGAGGAGGCTGCAATGGGCTGGATTGGGGCAGGGCACCACTTCATCTTCCAGAAATCCGACCTGTCCCTTCACACACACACATACACTTGGGTTGGACCAAGACAATAATTTGTATAATAATCCAGTGTCTCACAGTGCCATATAGATTCTAGCCCTGAGCTGGTACAGATGTTTGACCAGCAGAGTAAAACGCTGCCCCAACAGCTATTGCATACCTCTTCCAAGGAAGACTTAGCTAGCCTCATGGAAACATCTCTCAGTCTCCATTCAATCCACAAACCCAGCAGCAGAATCTTGTGGGTTTTGGACTGGCAGCACCAAAATATATGAGCAGTTTTAAGCATGTGAACTAATGAGGCCTATTCACAGTTTTCTGTTGAGTGAAACGCTAGAAAGATACTCACACTGCATGAAAAATTCCTAAACCATTTCATGAACACTCCAAAATTTTGACATAGAGAAACTAACATAAAAGAGTTATTCAAGCTCCAGTTGTCTTCATCATTTAGCTCTTCTGTTTACAATTTTCATAAAACTCAGTCTTGCTAGCACATCTTTTTTTTTAGAAAATTGACTGACACCATATCGGACACTTACCAGCTATCAAAAAGTTACAAGCCCTATTTCATCTGGTATGGGCCACCTTCTAATTGGCTTTGATATGAATGTCTCAGGTTATTATATGCAACAACAAATACACAAAGCACATCTTCATTAGCTGTGCACTAAATCTGCATTTAGAATCACAGAAAAAAAAAGGCAGCCACTTCAGAAACAGAAGATACATTGCAACAATACAAATTGCAATAGAGACAATGCTGAGAGAAAGAGAAAAAGAAACCGGCAGGGCTAAATTAAAAGTTCAGTCCAAATGCTTAGGAGTGTGAATGCAGTTATCCGTCAGACAAAGCATAATTTCCAATACTGTCAGTCATTTACCATAGAAAACTACAAAGTTGCATTTTGAATTGGTCAGAGCCCAGGAGATTTCACATGAAATGAAAAGTGGAATGAAGAAATGCCAAGGAGGCAGTGAACTGTTTAAAGATCTTCCCGTTTAAAAAAA
>VWZG01003731.1:51905-85045 GCA_013396735.1 Grallaria varia
AAAAAAAAAAAAAAATACAGGGCTGAAAATAAATATAATTTTAAATAATTTCTTGTGCGCAAACATTCCAAGTGGCCTTGAGCATACAGCAATCTCCTAAGTACTGTCACATAGAAAGTGCTAGTCAAAGCACTTTCCCAAGTTTTATTGTAATTCCTTAAATTTTATAGGGGCAGTTAAAAGGGTTGTGAAGCAAAGAAGATATTCTCTTAGCCTTTTATGTCAGTCCTCACAGATTGTTTTATTCTAAGGAAATAACTATAACTATTTCCTACTGTATACAGTAATGGTGCTTAGGAAATTGTTACTCCAGTAAAATCAATTGTAAACCAGGATTCTTTTCCCTTTGTATATGAATTGGTCTCCAAAGATATTGCAAGCATTAAATCCCTGACATTTCTTGGCCATGTAGAAAATTAGTAATGGGTAGGTGCATCATGCTGCTTTACCCCTAGAATTACAACAAAAGACTTAGCAGGACTGGGAAATCAAAATGAATTCTAAGGGGGAGAAAAAGCTATTTAATCCAGAAACATATTCAGAGATATAGCTCAGCTTTTGCAGGAATGATTTAAGATTTAGTCTTTCCTTTGTATTTAGCAAGTCATTAGAGAGAAAAATGTTTCTGGAATATCTTTATGGAACATAAAATCAAAACAGAGGTGAACAGCAAATCCAAACAAAAGGAGAAAGTGTTTGCTATTCAGATCTGTATCTCTGTGAGGAAGAGGCACTCATTATTCCAGGATGCACATCTCAGAAGGTTGTTAATCTGCCCTGTTAAGATACTTGGCCAGGTTTTCTTACTGGTGACCCAAATAATACGATTCTGATTTGCAGACACAGCACCATACACTGGCATTCAGGCAAGGGTTTCTAGAAGGTCAAACAAAGGAGATGCCAACTCCTGCTGAACCTCAGCAAGAAGTGGATGCCTAACTCATGTAAGTACCTTGGCAGATCCAGTCTGGGACACAGGCAGCCCTGAATGCTGATGTTTCACTTGCATATGACAGCAAAATATTTGAAAGGGCACGTTTGAAAAAAATGTTAGCCTTTCAGAGTTCTGCCATTATTTCTTCTACAATCATTTAACAGCTATTTATATTATAATTAGCCATAAAAAATGCATCAGCCTCATGAAGTTTGGTTTTGGTTTTTTTTTTTTTTTTTTAAGAAAATGAAGCTTTTTATCTAGATGGAGATATTCATCTCAGAAACAGAGTACATTTCTCAGTTGTAGCAGTGATATTGATTCCAGGGCACAAGAGTGGAAAGAACAGCTGTATCATGATGGATCTCTGCCACACCATAAACTCTGCCACTGGCCAGTATTGCTCTGCCCAGAGCAGAGTGTAAGAAAATTAACATTTACCCACAATACTGCCCCAGCTTGCTGTGGTTTATTGAGACAGAGGTAACAACTTCCTGTTAAGCAGCTCTGTTTGGATTTTCTTCCATGCTTCTGTCAACTGCTTTATAAAACCTGAACATTTCTCAGCATCTTGTGTTGATAACTTTCTTGACTGAATTACACATTATATTCAGAAGTGCTTCTTTTTGCTGTGAAACTAACACCTTCTAATTTCATTTGAGGTCTTTTATGTTTCACAGTGGAAAGGACAATGACAATGAACTCTACTCACCTTCTTTATGTCAGGCTTTAAAGACTTCTAGCTTGTTGTCCCTTAGTCAAATTTTCTCCAGACTAAACAGTATTAGCATACTTCATATTATGGAAATTTTTCAATACCCGTGATTATCTTTGTTATTCATCTCTCTAACTTTTTAAGCTATTTTACATTTTATTTGAGATGGAGGAACCAGAACTGTTTAAAGAATTCAAGACCCAAGCCTAGTGTGGATTTATACAGTGGTATAATAACATTTCCTCAAAATTGTAAAGACAGCTTGCTTTCATCAAATAAAAATGTAAAGATAAAGCATCAGAACTAAGAATTCAGTATCTGTAAGTGGATTTAGACAATATTTTTAAATATCCTTGCTGTCCTAAGGGCAATCTTATTTTCATACATATCCAAGAGAACCTACAAATCACTACAATCCAATAACTAACAGAGACTGACCTGCATTACTTCCTGTTTTATTCATAAGACAGAATCGCAGTCCTTCAGCTCACACCAGTAGGGTAGCTGCCACTAATTCTGCCAGATTATTAAATGATGAGATATCTCAATGATCAGCAGATTAGAAGGACCCAGATAAAATCAGGCTGAAGGCTGTAATAACTCAGCTTGCTCTTTACCTGCCCAGTGCTGAGGTCAAACATGGGACTGAGATGAACAAATGCTTCTCCTGTCAACAAAAGAATCGATCAAGTGGATCTGAGTTTACAAGGTCCACCAATAAATTTCCCTTGTGAAGTCCTGCACCAGACAGGTGGCAAAAAAAAATATGTTAAATTCTGAATTTAGTTCCTTCAGATATTTAGAAACAAATGCTATATGACTGAGCCAGCCTGTGCTCTGCAGCAGCCCCTGGCTAACAGCAGTGGGTAATGCTCCATGCTGAGGTGCTTGGGCTGTGAAATTCCCCATGACAACCCGATGAAAGTTGTTATATCTGCTCTATCAAGTCTGGCGGCAGAAAATTATGTCTTCCTCTTTGAATGTTGTAAAAGTGTTATTAGGTTGAATGGGATATTCCATTTCATAAGCAAAAGGTGTGTGAGGTGATACATCAGAATGGAACGCACCTTCTCTTCCCTGCATCCCTTCCTCACAGCCAACCGTCTGCTGAATTGCGTGTTGACAGGTTTCTTCAGACTGCAATGGGGACAAGACAAAGTTGTTCCCTCCTCTTTAACATCGTCTCTTAGCTATCAAGCCCTCAGGAAACCACAGCAGGAATAATCAAAGGACTTAAGGCTGTATGCTGGAGGGAGAAGAGAAGAGTTGCACATACACACAGAGGGTGTTCATGTATAACACGTCCAAGCTGAGGTTGTCAACGGGTCTGCAAGAAGCAACACCCGACCGTGATGTTCCAGGTTACAAGGTCAGCCAACAAATATCCTGGGAAACGCTCCTCCACACTGCAGAAAATCAAAGGGAAAATTAACTAGCATTTTTCAGCTCCTGTGAGCTGTGCAAAATTGTTTTATGTAGGGATGTACATCATTGCTTCTTGTAAAGAATATCTATGGTGCCAATTTCCTACCAACACCATACAAAGTGAGACAAGAAGCAAATACTTGGAACTAGATATATATTACTTGGCTGAGCAGACTAAATGCAATAAAACTGAACTGACTCCCAAGAGTATTTTAGTTATTGTGTATACCACCTTTAACCACTTCGCAGTCTTTCTTCCAATAATTTAATATCACTTTAAAGATTTATAGGTCTTAAAAAAATAAAAAAGGAAAAGAAAAGAAAATTTAAGCCTAGCACCATGAGAAGGTTTTCTAGAGAAAGCAACATCAGGATATATTTCAGGATGTTCTCACTCAGATATCCAACAAATACGGATTTATTTTTGGATGGAGCACTGCACTGGAACTGTGAATACTTACATTCAATCAGCAGCACTGACATCAGCTTCTTGCATGACCTGAGGGTACTCAGTAAATTACTCTTTTATTCCATTCTTGTCAGTGAGGACAATAATAGTAAAATTTTCCCACTCGTGCTTAATTAGGGAACCATTTGGGGCAGAGACACTTTCCAACCTCACGTATATAAAGTAACTATTGCAAAAGAGCTCTGATCATTTGTGCTGCTGTAATAGGAATAATTGTACATATTATTTCCTGCAGGTATTCCCCTGTTCTTTGAAAGTAAACTCCTGGATCTACAGGCTGGCTCTGCAGTCCTCAGTAGAGGCAGGGTGAAACCGTGCATAAAAAGAGATGCCCTGAGGTAATGGGAGTATGTTCATGGTGTATGTGGCTGAAACAGCTCTTGACAAGATATTCCAGTTCATTTAAGCACAGAATTAGCCTTGATTAACAGTCAACTTGTGTTATCAAATACCACCTATTTAATTAAATTATTCTGTAAATTACCTGTAATAAGAACTGTTGTGGCTAAGATACAAGCTGTAGCAACTGCAGAGAAAGGCTCTTAGAATGGTGATTACTGTATGAAGGCACGACGTACAGAGGCACCGTGCTCACATGGTGTTTTTTAAAAAACTGCAATGCATTAAGAAGAGAAAGCAAGTCCTAAAAATTTACCCTCTGCTTAAAGTGTAGTTCTTGCCCTACAGTATTTGCTCTTTTCCAAAGTATAGTCAACCAATGCTTCTTTTCTTTTTTTTAAAATTTGATCCAGGAGAAAATTTAAGATAATGTTATTCTAAATGATAACTGTTACAAAATACACTCTTGACAGTCAATAAAACAGAGCAACAAAAATTGTTCAAGAAATTGACCTATTGCTGCCTTCTCTGTGTAGAAAATGAAATAAAAGAGGTGAAGTATCTTAGGTAAAAATAGGGAAATAAAGAAAAAATGGGTTCTTAAAATGTATCAGTGTCATTTGACAAATGACTCAGTTGCCTTTAACTTTCACCACCACCACCACCACCTGCTTTTGTGGAAGGCCAATCCCTTTCAAGTCTCTGAAAAGTCAGATGGTCAAGTAGTTTAAAATCCTGTCTTCTATATTTAGAGAGCTCAGAAAATTGCCTGTATAGACTTTCTCTTGTCGTTAGCACAAACAAGTATGGCTCTGGAATGTTCTGCAATGTCAGTCAAAACTAAAAGGGAAAAAAGTGAAGTGAGAAGAAAAAAAATATGAAAATTATCTTTCAAACTATATACAATATGGCATTATTTAATAATATCAACATTTTGGAAGAGTTTCATGAGCATTTTTACTTTAATTGCCAAAGAAAATAAATCACAGTATTTTGATTAACACAGAGGATTAAAACTAAAATGCACCTGATAGGATGTCAGGCATTTCATGTTTGTCAAGTATAGGATATATCACTGACAACTGACCTTTGTCCTTATATTTTAATGATTTTCAGTTCTGCTGATTCATTTCAGAGACCTAGAAAACTGTATGTGTAGAAAATATTTTCCTTGTGAATTAGCACCAGCTGAACCCAAAACCTGAATCCCAGGTTTTGTTCCATTGATGCAGTGACTTTTCAACTTCTGTTTGTGACTGACTCTTTTACCAGAATTAATAGAAGCAACAAATTGGATCTAAAAAGCATGAGATTGCACCGTATTTTCTGAAGCTATTCCTTAAATAACCCTTCACTAGGATAGTCTGTGTGATGTGAGTTTGTGATACTATTTTAGATTGCAAGTTGTGAAACAAACTTTAGTGTTCAAGTGCTGCTTCTCTATCCCATAAAGGGCAATGTCTGGAATACGAGCAAAATTATGGTCTGTCACTACAAAATGACATTGTGTTATCAGGTAATATCTGGCGAGATGAAGCAGTTGGATGGGGTTCTAAACACTTTTGGTATTCATCCAAAGTGAAGAAAATCATATCTGCTCTGACTGGTTGAAAATTGTTTGGAGCAATTTATCAGACTATCAGTGTCAAAGTTAGTGTTGCGAAATACAGCTTGAGAAAGTAATTTTGGTCTGGAAGACAAACTTCAATTCCAGTATTAAGAAAATATACTATTAACACACACTGTTGTAATTTAGACAGCTGTCAAATTAATTGTGCCATGAAATGAGCTTTGAGAGACATTAGCGCGCGAAGCTACTTTGTTAATTACATCAATGGTAGATGATGCACTGAGAATGCCTAGCAATGAAAGCATCCTTGATGGAAAGCTGTAACATGTAAGCTAATACTGTTTGTTTCATCTGAGTAGCCCTCTCACTGGAAACAGCTGACATATGCTATCAAAATTTGCCATCAGAAAGGTTGATTCAGCTGTTACTTATCACATCATAGATCTTTTTTAGGACATAGAACTGTGGTATTTTATAAATTTATATTTATACAAGAAAATAGAGCAATACTTTACAGGCAAACCAGAAGCTGGTACAAATGGTGACCTAATCAACAGAAAAGAAGAATTGACCCCAAAGGATTAACAATATTAACCTTAAAAAATATTAGTTTTTACACTTTCCCCTAGATAGGTCATAGGTACATACAAACTGAAATAGGTTTAAATTAGAAAATATAATGCTACATGCTTGGAAAAATAAAAACAATAAGGGCTCACGATGACCATAATCATAGGTTATTTCACATCTCCCACATAGTTATTTCCCAGCAGCTTCTTTAGCCATAGACCAAGTTTTTACTGGTGCTGTTGAATTAAGGTCTCTGCTCTCCTTGCCAGTTGCACTCACCGTCCCTTGCCACCTCCTCAGACACAGTCCCTTCCACAACTAATTGAAACTTCACCACTTTCAGCCTATTTTAGGTTGCTTTGCCTGCCTGTACCATGGTTCTCACCACACCAGCCTTTAAAATTTCTTTCTACAATGCACGTCTGTGTAGCTTCAGGACTTTTTTCACCTTTGTCATTCACTGTGAACCCACAATCTCTGGGCCATTTTTCCTAATGTTTCTCCATACTCATCTCCATGCTCAGAATGTTAAATCCCTGCCACTACGTCAAACCGCACCATTTTGTTCTTCCTAATTCCATTTCAGATATACCTTCTACTGCTATCATCTACCCATCCGGTCTGCTGTTTTCCCTCTTCACTACTTACAATATTAGTCATACATAGAAGACAAGAAAAATAATANAATGCTGGTGACTGCTGCCTGTTCAAGGACAGACACATTGGTCACGTAATCAGACCAGTGGATGTTCAGGATAGTGCGGAGGCAGCGCTGATGGAAGCGTTCGAGGAGACGCAGGTGGCGGCGGTAGATGACCCACGATTCAGACCCATATAAAAGAGTGGACAGCACAATGGCTTTATAGACACTAATCTTGGTACTTTTCTTCAAGTGTTTATTGTGCCAGACTCTTTTATATTCATTTATATTCACTATATTCATTCATCTCCACCATTTATTATGTTCATATTCCACCTCTTTGGTCCCACTCCCTAATGTTGTTTTTTATTACCCCTTTCTGTTCTACTACAAAAAGATCAACCAGAATTTCTCTGTCACCACCACCAGCTCACCTTTCACGTACTAGAATTGTTCCTTTTAATTATCATTTAAAGGCCTTTTGGGCTTAATTCCTCTCTCCCTTGCCCTGATTCCATAGCCTAACACCACGCAACCTTCCTCTCTTATGCATGAGAAGCCCCAGCATCAATTTCTACCACTATCCCCCTCTTCCTTCTCAGAAGCACTGAAAATCTCACGTTTGTTTAGTCCATAAGCAAAGGCGACAAAGGATGCCTAGAATCAGGGTCAAGAGAAAGTTCTCTGAAACTGAAAGAACAAACGGAAAGGGTAGGCATCTCATTTAAAATTGAGGGCTTCTTCCAAAGCACTGTAGGTCTCGGTTAGAACCATGTAGGAGTATTTAACTGATAGAAACCTAAAGAGCTGGGGAAGAAGTCCCTTCCACTTAAGAGAAGTTGAAGAATCCAATGGTGTTTGCTTATTTGCATTATTAACCACCCAATATGATGGAGGTCAAGCATCACAACATATAACAGCTGTATTATTAGAATTATATAAAATTAACCATTATCACGCACTGCAAAGAAATTTCTGATCCAAAGATTCAAAAACTATGTGCAGAGTTACACACACAGTCCTTCCTAAAGCTGGCCAGATCTGTAAAATTAGTTTGGTCTACTGGAATCAGTTATATAATTCAAGGCTCACTTGAATGAGATTCTGGCTAACTTAAATATGCAAATCTACGTCATAGTTGGAGACTGAGTTCAATTCATGAACAATGAGATGATGTGAAATAGAGTAAAAATCATCCTGCACTGAATGAAGTGTTCTCATTCTAGTGTTTTTCCCTTCAGATTTGCACAGGAAACATCTCACAGATTAACAGTTAGAGATATAATGGTAAAAACATACAAAGGAAAAACAAATGGAAAACGTTGGTACACAGAGAAATGTCTCCTATTTTTCAGTTTAAGTTTGACATCTCATAATATCTACCAGTGTACTCTTTATCTCATGAACAGAGTGAGAACTAGTTCTTCAATATTTGAATCAATTGCTTAGAAATTATTTTGAAGCATAAATTAGGGCACACTTTTTCTTCAGACTAGCTCACAATATCTTTTAATTTTTATTAAAATGAAACATTGAATGAACTTAATTCAACCCATAAGAAAACTGAGTTCTATCAAGCCTGAAGAACACACAAGATATATAACATTTACTTGTTCTAATCTCAATTTCTGATCTATAATATATTGTCTTCATGAATTCTTGTTGATTGCTAACAATGTTTTTTTTTCAAAAGGGTTTATTTTCAGCATGCCTTTAGTGGCAGTGCTCACACACACTGCAAGGACATTGAGCACTCTGAAATCCTCAATTGCTTTTTTCTTTCTAGGCCAGTCCTGTAGTGATGTTCTCCAGAAAAGCAAAAGAGGGGTTTGAAAGAGAGAACATTTTTCTCTGCTGTTCAGGCTTTGATTTTTGTCTGCTCAGTAGAATCACTAATAGGCCTTGTTTCACATATGCTTTAAGGAGCCAAACATCAGTGTTCAGACACCAAGCACAGAAGATTAACATGGACCCTTTCTGTTGAATTCTTTCTGTAGAAACACAGCAGGACATTTTGTTCCCAACCTGTTTCAGGGCCTGTTTGTAAACATACGTCTATATACCCATTTCAAATGTCTAATGCTTTCAGACGTTTTACTAACCTCCCATTTCATGCGGAATTACCATTTTCTTTTTTCCTTAGAATGAAAAAAAGCCCCAATATAACGTTTTTGTAATGCACTGACCCCAGCTGGATGCCAGACCCCTACCAAAGCCACTCCATCACTCCCCTCTGCACCACTGGACAGGGGAGAGAAAATATAACTAAAGGTTCAAGGATTTCGATAAGGTCTGGGAGAGATCACTCACCAAATACTGTCACAGGCAAAACAGGCTTGACCTGGGGATATTATTTGAATTTATACTAACAAAATCAGAGCAGGATAATGGTAAGTAAAATAAATCTTAAAATCATCTTTCCCCTCACCCCTCCCTCCTTCCCAGCTCTGCCTCCTCTGTCCCAGTGGCACGGGAAGATGGCAAATGGGATTTACAGTCAGTCCATCGCAGGTTGGTCCTGCCATTGCTCAGGAGGAGTCGTCCTTCCCCTACTCCAGCGTGGGCTCCCTCCCACCATAGACAGTCCTGTAGGAACTTCACCAACGTGAGTACTTCCCACAGGCAACAGTTCTCTATGAACTGCTGCCACGTGGGTCACTTTTCCATGGAGTGCAGGTCTTCAAGAATAGCCTACTCCAATGTGGGTCCCACAAAAGGTCACAAGTCCTCTCAGGAAAACCTGCTCCAGCGTGGGTCTCCTCCACAGGCTGTAGGTGGATTTCTGTATCCCTGTTGTCCTCCATGGGCTGCAGGGGCACAGCTGCCTCACCACAGTCTTCACCACAGGCTGCAGGGGAATCTCAGCTCTGGCACCCGGAGCACCTTCTCCCCCTGCTCTTCCACTGACCTTGGTGTCTGCAGAGCTATTCCTTGCACTCCACTCCTTCTCTGGCTTACTTCTGCACAATAACTTTTTTCTTGTCTTAAATATGTTATCACAGAGATGTTACTATCATTTGTGATTAGCTCAGCCTTGGCCAGTAGCAGGTCTGTCCTGGAGCCAGCTGGCATTGACTCTGTTGGACATGGGGGAAGCTTCTGGCAGGTTCTCACAGAAGCCACCCCTGTATTCCACCACCCTGCTACCAAAACCCAGCCTTGCAAGCTCAGTATAATTTTTAAGGAGATATATAGATACATATATGGATATATATATATAAGTGTAAGAACTTACTGCAAGAGGTTAGCAGGGCCTCACATGAGAATTTAATGGACACAGTCTTCACCCTTGTCCTACTTCACCTTGTCTCTAACTGTCCTGAGTGCTGTGCATGACTACATAAGGAGATGTCAAGGAACAACTGATAAACCACCACCAGATCTAGAGGATCTGGTAACGCACGTATTCTTCTGCTCTTTTTGTAGGCAGTGCAGGAGTGACTTCACTTGTTGAATTGGAGAGGATCTATAGAGCATTACCTCAAAACAGAACAGGAAATTTTTTTTTCCTCTTCTGCACACTATTTGGCCTGACATTCCACATTGGACTTTATCCAAAACTTTAAAATAGACAGCTACTTTTAGGAACAAAATAAGTTCAGATCACTAGATGCAGAGTAGATTATAAACTAGCAATCTGAAATCAAAAGGAAGAAACCAGTAAAATAACTTATTACTTTGTACTACTTTCCAATTTAAATCTGCAACCCAATACAGTTAATGTATCAGAGCATACAGAGTTGTGGCAGATGAGGCAAAATGCTATCAACTACAGACTTTGTTGACAGACTCATAGCTAGGAATGTAAGAAAAATAACAACCAAGAAGCAGCAGAAAAATCAAGCTGTGGAGAATGGATTTCTTTGTCATAGGAGAGATGCTGATGAAAAGTGTCATGGGAGAAACAGGAGATTACAAACAGGGTACTCTGCATAACAAAGTTCTTCTTTTCCCCCCTGGAGTAAGGATGCCAGTCAAAGCTCATTTTCCAATGACATATGGTAAATCAAATGTATGACACTATTTCTTCTGTCAATAGAGGTAATATAGGCAAGAAACAGAAAGCTACAGATAAATATACCAGGATATTTCCACTGAGCAAAATAACCAGGAGACATAGATGTATTATCAATATAGGAAATAAGTGGAATCACTATCAGTTTCCAAAACCTTCCTTCTATCTTCCATACCTGCTGTAAGAATCTGGGGCAAAAAGAAGTTTCTGGAAATCAGTGGAACAGAAGAATGCTAGTGTCATTGTCAACTCTTCCCTGGCCCCTTCAGTCCTTCTCTCTATTGTGTGGGCAATCCTGCTATCTTCTTCAGTACAGCCAACCTCCTGCCAAGAGAGCTCCAGGGACAAGGTCATGGCCCCTGCCTGAACACAATAAAGAACAACAGGAAAAATTTCATCTTTTAGTCTGAGGTAGTTCATCTAGGGTAAAAGTCCCTGATAATGAGGAGTTAGCTCTCTCCCCATTCATCAGACTGAGACAACTTCTTTCCTCTGAAGAAAACCCGAGAACATCTCACTTCAGGAGCTACTTTGCATACATAATACTGACAAGTCCACATATATTTGCCTTCATTCACACTCTCGTGTCATATTAAGGACATACAACACAAACTCTTTGTGCCACACTACAAACTGAAAATTACTATGGGATGTACTGCTTATTATGCAGCCCTTACGTTGTCTCATGGGATCTGAACTGGGGGGAAAAAAATCCAGATGTCTTCTGGAATCTGGAAGCGACCAAGACTAGGTGTCCAGCAGAATGTGCTAATCCTGAGGGGAGCATACTCAAGGTACTCTGTACCATAAACTAGACCTTCTAAAATGCTGAAGAAACACAGGGTAGTGCTTCCCACATTTTTGGAAGGGACTTGGCCTGTATATGTGTATATGTGAAAGGCCGAGGCAGACTGTGCTGCCTCAGCCACTGCCTGGGCTGCCAAAGCCTCTCCCGGTGCTCACATAACTCACAACTTGCCAGGGCTCCAGGTGGCATCTGGTTGTAACACACAAACAGGATTTAGGAAGCAGAAAGACTAGAAGGGTGATCCTCATTGTTAAACATCTCTGCAAGGTCAGGCAAGCACAGCATGACCTACAGACACGGTGCCAGCTGTTCTCTTATTCCAGGAAAATAACGTTGCTTTAATCTTATTTGCAAGAGTCTGATAAAAGAGAACCATTTATCATCCACTTTAAATGAATAAATCTCATTTAAAAATCATTGTGATGCAGCTTATATGTGATCTATATTGTTAACTTGTCACTGCAAAGGCTGACAGACCTAAAATTAGATCGTCCAGATGCATATGGATATGGGGAGGTAAGATTGAACACAACACTGTCCCTCTGCTACACTCTGTTCTGTGGTGGTGAGGAAAACTGAAGTCAGAAACAAGCAGAGCAAGATTCTTGCACGTTTCAGTCCTTTGGATGGTCTTTATTTCAGGAGTCTCCTGAAACACAAGGAAAAGTTACTGTGGAAAACAAAAGATCACTGAAGAAGTCACTAGTGTATTTAAGTATATGTTTTGGTGGTGAGAGTCTGCCCAAGAAGTTAAAATGTCACCCATAATTACAGCCTTACTTCCTCTGTGTACACAGCCTTCATGCTTTTTAAGAGCTATAGGATAAAAATTGTTGTTTTTTAAAGTGTCATAGGACTTTTAAGACAGTTTACATAAAGGACTCACAAAGATGCCAGTCAAAACTCATTCATCAATGATATATTGCAAGACAACTGTATGATTTCAGATTTCTCATGTGAATATTGGTCATACAGGTAAGAAACAGAAAGCTACAGGCACGTACACCACAGTCTATCTCCTCTACTCAGCCTTGACAATGTTGCTGTATGCAGCAGGACCCCGTGACTACTAAATCCATGGTTGCTAAACACAAGGGTTCAGAAGACAGAAAAGCATGAATTTCCTGATAACCAGACACTTCATTGATAGGTCACATCATTTTCAGGCTTGGTAGAAATAACACAATATGATCTGTGACCCCCTAGAGACCTTTCCTGAGGAAACCATGGTAAGAATTAAAATTGTGTTCCTTGTAACTTGTGTCCTATGTTGTCTGACCCTCTCTCATTTTATCAAACATGCACACACAAGCACAGGGTAGTTGAAGATGGCACGTGTGTGTAAGTACGTGACACAGCAAGTGTGTGTACAGACACTCTCTGCATAAAGGAAATGAGACAAACAAGGATGCCAGGACTGCAAAATATCCCTACAAGTAAAACGTATTCCTATTTTGACTGCTACACTTGTTAAGACAGCAAATAATCCTATGTACAGAAACACCTAAGAAATAGTACAACCAAAAAAACCCCAACCAACCGAAAAAAACCCACAGCCAACCAAACAAAAAAACAAACATTGAGAACCTGAGGGATTCAAGAACAACAGTCTGTGCAGTGTTTCGAATCAAGTGCAAAGACAATCATTGCTTCATGAAAGGCCTCTGTGTCTTTATGTACCTCTCCCTACTGAGGAAACTAATGGAGGATGCTTAATGCTGTACTTATCTGTCTGTAAGATGGGAATGCTGCACAGCAAAAAGTTACCAGAGAAAAGGGAGTTTAAAAGGAGGTTTGTTAAAAAAGGACGTTTGTAATGTAAGAAGCCTTGGGGAGATGAAGAGGGAGCTCTGGGAAGGAGATAAGAGGAACATTCTTTTATAGCAGGGATGTTGGTCTAGCTCCAGGAGGGTGTGGGCTTAAGGAAGAGCTAAGCTGAGAAGATTCAGTGGCTTGGGAGGCCAGTCACAAGCTACAAGAAAGTAATTCTGGACCATCCCCGAGGGACTGATCCAAGAGCCCAAAGGATGTTTCAGAGTAGTAAGAAAATTGAGGTATAGAAATATGTTCAGGATTTATTGTTCTTCTAGTTCTTTTTTTTCTTCCCCATGGAATTGAGAGCACTGTACCTTCTGAAAGGCTTGTACACAGCATTTTCCTGAGCTTCCCCGAGGAGTTATACTGCAGCCCAGGGGACACACGTAGTTGAAGTTGGGAGAAAGGGTGCTAAACATACACAAATGTTTGGGGATGTTACAGCCCATTTTAGGCTTAAGCTGGGACGGCATCAGAGGCGTAAGAGAAGAAATGGCACTACAGTCCATTTGTACACGCAGAAATTTCTAGCAGATGAGCTCAATAAAACAGGGTCCAGCACAGCAGTCTGCCAGGTGTCAGTACTGCAAAGACTTGAATAGACCCCTGAAAAATCATTAGGCACAGCTTTTCCAAGCACGCTCTGGATTATACAACTACACAGTTAACCTAGACTCAGAAATACTCTTAATTAACTTTCAAGAACATTGCATGTGCTTGAACCATTTGACTATCACTCCTGTTCAACTTTTGATAAGAGTATTTTCTGCAAGTGTTATGCGAATATTAGGAACAAAATAAAATTATGCAAATGTGTCTCTTTGTCCTTCTATCTGGTGCTTTTCTATGTGCCATCTATACTGAGAGATCAACTGTATAACCTCTATTAATCTACTTACACAAGTTAACAATAACTGCTAGCAACTGTCTAGACAAAACCTAACAACAACAACAACAAAAAATTAAAAATGCAGGACAGGGTCTTGTTTACAGCCCACAAGCACCATCTAGGAAAAAAAAATTCTAAAGAGTCAAGGAATAAGACAAAAAACCCCCAGTATGTCTTCCTTTGGCTTTAGCACAGGATGAATGTTATTAATTGTCTTATTACCTTCACTGTTTGAATCCAAGTTCACAAACAGCACTTCTGAGGCCAGGCCAAGATCATGCTCCACTTTAATGTTACGGAAACAGCATACCGGGTCAGGACTTGTGTCTTGTTGAGATTTTACTTTCTCATTGCAAGGTCCCTATTACCACAGCTCCTGATAGCACAATGCTTCATATAAAGAAACTACTTGAATGACTGCACACTGAAATCAATATTTCTCTCACCACTGATAGAGATGGTTGAAATAGATTTCATAGAATTAAATTGATTGGAGAGAATGTGGAGCAGTAAAGCCTAGAGAGAAAGCAAAAATTTTATGAAGTGCCAAAATCTTGGCACGTGCACAAGAGGTCGTTAACTATTCTACACTGCATAAAAAGAAGCTCAGATTAATCAAGAACTGAGATCACAAATGCAACAAAAGGTAGAACAAGAAGTTCTCAAGAAACCCAGTCTACTGGGCAGGCTGTGAAAACATAGGAATAAATATTTTTGTGTTATTTTGCATTTTCTTTTAATTAGCTGCTTTTTACTGTTACTATCCAAGATGAGTTCAAACTCTCAGCAGACACAAGTTTAAAGCTTAAGAACCTTATAGACTTAGAAGATTAAAAAAAATCTCTTTCAGGAAATCTTTCTTAAGTGAACTTTTAATGATCTATTAAATTCCTGAATACTGCTGAAAACTGGCAATTAGACAATTTTAGATATGAACAGATAAAAATGGGACTGTCATGATGCCAAGCAGCACTGACACTGAGAACACAAATACCAGCGTGACAGGTTTTATAGTTCTGTTATTCTCATTAATATTCCACTCAGTCTTTCTGGTCCATTGCACACAGGCACGCAGGTCAGTTTTACACGATCACATGTAAAATGAAAAAGAATAGCTCTAAATCAAAACCATAATAATTTACAAGTATTTGGCTGAAAGGCAGGCATGTTTTGCTTTTTCTGACCAAGATCACTTCTATGAGTTCCAGATTTTTCTATACTCTAAATATAAACTCCTCTGCTCCCAGTTCTTAGTTTTAATAAATCTACAGTCTGGAAGAAAACAAGCATCCATGTGAAAGAAAAAATAAAATCCAAAGGCATGAACTAGAGCTCCTAAGCTAGAAATTTGCTGCAGTTTTTGCAGACATGCTCATGCAGCCCAAAGCAAGGTTCTCTGTGAATATGTGAGCCTTGCTGGTATAGCTCAAGAAGAATAACCAAGCAGCACTTGGCAAGTTTATACCCCAAGGTTACTATATTGCTTCCAGTAGCCCTGGTAACTTGTGATCCTGTAGACATATCTTCAGTGATCTCTTTACAGTATTGACCCATTCTGTGAGTCAAATAACACTCAGGCTGCTGTGCTTCAGGCCTGCACTGCACTACTTGGCTTGTTCTGGAAGTCAGAAACTGAAATGTGCTGTAGTCCTCTTATTGCAAATGGGGAAAAGTTTCCTTTGATAAATACGGATCTTTTTGTCTGCTGGGATTACCTAAGCAGGTGCCAGATGGTTCACATCACCACAGAGCAAGGGAAAGGTCTAGATAGTGGTGGGGACAAGGGAGCACTCGGGCAGGATACAGCAGGGATCCAAAAAGGTTGCCAGCCACTGCACTAAACAATGTTCCAATTGTTACAGAGAGGCAAAAATTGAATAAAATCCAGATGCCTCTTAGCCTCAAGGTAAGATCTTCAGAAAATGTTGAAAGCACAACCAATTCAAACCAGCTACAGAAACCAGGTGAAAGAAAGAATATATATATATATAAAAGAATAACCAATAGGACTGGAATAATTTGGACTCTGAGCCTGCATTCTGTTCCCTGTGCTTTAAGCGTGGACATCCTTGGAAAAAATTGCTCTCCCCTAAGGCAGACACCTTACCCAGTGACTATAAGATTGAAAATAAATAGAATAAAATGCAAGTGATCCAAAATTTATGATAGTGGGAAAGCAAACTCTCTTTTTTCCTTCTTTTACTTTTTCTTTTTCTTGTTTGTTTTTTTTTCTAACTCACACGGCTTACAGAATGATCCATGACTAAGGAACCTAATGTAATTAGGGAACTGAATAACTAGTAGCAAATGCATCTTAAATGGAGTTGAATGCAGAATAATGGAAGGAACAGGATGAATGCCTGGCATGCTCCAATGGTTTGGGCCCATAACCATTTACAAAAAGCATTAGACATCTTTCTGAAAAGCACAATGTCCAATGGCAGTACAAAAACCACAAATAACTCTTTAGCCTTCATTAAGGAACAGATAACAACCAATCTGAAAAATGACCGAAGCGTCGTTATATGAAATCAGCAGTACAATCACATTTCAGTTCTGGACATCCAATTTCACCAAAACCAAAGCACAAATAATACCAGAAAGGGAAGGGCAATAAAAACAATTAGAGAGACAAATATTTTCATATTAAAACATATTGAAAACACAGAAAAAAATATAATTTTTGTTTGGAAAGCAAAAAAATAAAAAAACCCACCACCTGGGAATACAATAGATCTATGAAATATGTATAGAGAAATGCAACAATTGGATCCTAGATAATAAGGCAACATACTAGGAGAAAAGAGATTTTTCAAACCAATAAAACACAAGAAATTCAGTTCCACAAGATAATATTGAAATAAAGATTTTATTCGGATTTTTAAAAAGCCACCTAAAACAAACTAATTTCAGTAATACCAATCTGGTTGCTTTCAGATATCATTGTGGGGGGATATAACTGCAAATCTTCCCATGAAGGATTAGATTCTAATCTTTCTCTGAAAGATGTGGTATTGGCTTCTGCTGGTCTCAGGAAATGCAGCTCTAGCTAGATCTTGAGACTGATCAATTACAGCAACCCCAGTGTTATTTGTGAAACTAAATAGCCTAATGTGTCCACTAACAAATTAGTCAAAAACCACTTTGGAAATCAACCACTTACTTCAGAAAAAAAAATTAGTTAAATGAAAAAAACATTCCAGTGAGTTATTTGTCAAAACAAGAAATAAACCAAAACAAACCACACCCACAAACAGAAACAAACAAAATCACAACAACCTAAAAACCCCAAACAACAACAGCAACAAAAAAGTATGAGGAGCACAATTTGTATCAATGAAGGTCTTGTTGCTTTGAATTGCTTAGCACAAATAACTTCTGCCAATATATTCAAGACCTACAAATGATGAAAACTTCTGAAATATATGATTTATAAAAGCTTCTGTAACAACAGTTCTTTAGCTAATTGTTGCAAAGGCTAATCATCTCTCCTGCCTCCCCAGACAAGGTTAGCAGCTGATCTCACCCGTAACTGAGCTTCTGCTTCAGGTAGCCAAGCACACTCTGAAGGTGTTCAACTTTTTATGAAAGATCAGAACAAGGTTTAATGATTCCAGGTTTTTCTCCCTCCTTTGGTTCATGGTAGGAAATTTCACACAGTATAATTGAAATAAATGAGATATTAAACCCTAAAAGTCAAGGTACATATAATTAAAAAGTAATCACTATTCACTACAGCTACCTGCTAGGACATTGTCTTATGAGTCTCAGAAGCCACATCGTCTTAAGTGACTCACTTCTGTTTGCCTTTTATTTACAAATTGCTAACATTATTGAAGTTTGTGTACTTTGATTATTGCACAGGCAACACCTAATAGAGAGGTTTGAGCTTCTCAAGCTCATTTGACAGAGGTTCACAGATCAGGCGCAAACTAAGGTCTCGGAGATACAATGCACTTATTTATCCACTAAAGTCATCTACTCGAAAATCAATATCTCAGATGTAATGAATGGTAAGACAAGTAAATTAGAGTACAGATTACTCTGTCAATTGGAACACATACTTTCCTCTCTAATTAAGTATTTCATATGTGATGCACTGCATTTGGCACTGGTTGCTTTGTCTAATTACTGTACATTTTATTTTAAATGAACAAGAAACTTCCTAAAATACCTTGGCTTCCACTTCCAAAGGTGCACGAGCCAAAAGAGAGGCTCTGGAGTAATAAGAAAAAATTCCTGCCCTAGCAGGATCTGGCATTGGAAATAAAATGTTCTGTATAATTAATGTGCCTGTCCTTTCTCACTTCAGCCCTGCTACTGATATGAAAACAGTCACTTTTAGAATAGCTCTAATCATCACTTATCTAAATCACAAGAACAGTGTGAATACAGAAGGCAACATGAAAAATTACAGTTGAAATCCATAACTCAAGGAAATATTTCTATTTAAAAATACAGCTAAGAAGAATACACAATCCCCCTGTGTCATTCTTAAAACGCCCACTGACCAAGAACATGCAAATGCTATTCCACTTTCCAGATGGCTGAGGCACCTAAAACCTGCTACACCTGAACTGACACAGGACTATGCAGTGAGTTCAGGACATGCACAGCAGCGACATCAACTTTGGAAAAGGAAGATCTTGGGGTGGGATGGCATCCTGGACAAACAGAATATTATTAACACTGGAGAAGCCTATACCATACCTAGAGTTTCCACGCTGCCAAAGATAAAAGGAGGGTTTGGAGTTTGCCCATGGTACAACAGAAGCCCAAAGGACCATCAATAACCTGAGTCTGAGAGTTCTTATGTTGCGCAAACCTCTGTTCTCAGGATGGAGATACAAGAAAGGATAGAGCATCTGCATCCCAAGAGTATACCTGCAGGCTCGTGGATATGAGCAGTGCCTGAACTCTTTAAATTCAAGAGTTCAAAATTTTTCAACTACCTCTAATCAGATTTAACAGAAGACTGATAAATACTATATTGGCATTTGAACAGATCTGAGACTTACATGTGTTTTTTAAGAAAGGGCTAGGAGACTGCAGACATGCAGTTGTGGAGGATTATATACCAGGACCACTTGGAAACAGCAATTGGAAATACCATGTCGCCATGTATACACTGATATATATTTTTTATAAAAGACATTCTGTGACTTTCAGGTACTGTATATAGAAATGTTTTGTTCACACTAAGCATAAAAAGGGACTGTGATGTCTGTAGTTCAAAAGAACATCTTTGTGGATAGAGATAAAAAGTTCACTTTTCTGTGTTGTTCATTTATTCTTCAGGTCCTTTCTTCTCACTGCTGTGTCTGACCCAGTACCTAGAAAAATCAAAGGATGATTTTTCTGATCAGTGCTCCTCTGTTGGTGTCAGATACAATCAAAGACTAGGAGTTTATTGCATTACAAAGTGTTGAGATTTAGTAACAGATCAGATCAAATCGGTTAAGGGAAACTACCACAAATCAACATCTAAAGTGCATTGCCTTTTTCTTGAGTAAAACCTGGACACTTGCCAAGGAAGAAAATTTTCGTATTTTGATACTCCCTTTGTCCTTTCTAATAAAGTCACATAAAAAACCCCACAGAAGCATGAGAAAATAGTTTGTTGTTTGGGCTGTCTCTTAAGTGGGAATTATTATGATTTTATTTAACATGCACTGCAGAGAATATATTTTATTGCCAAGGAAACAAAAATTACGCTAGACCAAAGCCCTCCTGTACCATCAGTAATAGAGAAGAGAATTTGTGTATGAGCTATATTTACATCCATTCTAAGTTCATTTTACATTCCCTGAATGATGTAAAAGGGTCATAGTGTTAATTAAGATAAAGCCATTTCCCAACTTCAAAAACCTTTAACCAAACATTTTCTAGATATGTAGTTGGGAGCTCAGGTGTCTTCTTCAGGTCTAGCTACACCACACAGTGAAGCAACACTCAAGAGCCTCTAGGCAGCAAATTAAAGTGGCACGACACAACTGTATGTGGTGACCAGCTCAGGTCAAGAAGCTGCGTCTGATGAGCTCAGGCACCACACTGGAACATCATCACCTTCTGAGACTGCCAGGCTCAAACACTGCTAACGTAACCTTTTCTCTCAAAAAGTTTCACAAGGCAGGTGCCATTCTTATTCTTTCAAATGCCCTTATAATCCAGAGTAATCCATTTCCAGCAACACAGTTCTAAGTCCATAAAGCAAGGACAACTTTAGGATGCTTTTGTGGATCATGGTTTACCATATCTAAAAAAGCAGCAACATAGCTGTGCATTATAATTTGGCTGACAGGAACTGCGATTTTTTCACATGACAAGTCCTATCAAAATCAGAAAGATCACAAGGATTTTATGCGCTGATACTGTGAATGACAGCACACAGACAAACTGCTGAGACTACACACTGTCACACTAAAAATCCATAGATACACTTCCATATCCCCCTTTCTACTCTGCTGCTACCACAGCTGCTGCATTTGAGCTACATATTGCAGCCTTGTAGTGGGATATTCAATAGGGGCAAATACACAGAGAAGGAAAATAACTAAACCTGCTTGTGTTTTTAAATACTGGTTATGATTTTCTGCAGTACTGAGCTTGTCAGTAAACTGCATTACACACCAGTTTCTAACAGTAAGCATGTTATACATATAGTGTGCTAAAGTGCTTGCAGTGTAGTTTTCAACTTCATGCTGAATATGTGTGTCTTCTTTTAAAGTAAGACAACTAGTTTTGGATGACTGACTGACCTGAGAAAACAAACAGACAAAAAATACAATGAAAGCAGCAGTGCATTTTTCTTTTAACCACAACACAGCAAAGTTAGATTTGCCAAAGACTGACCACATCAAAAGCAGAAGGTCCCAGTACTACGTCTCCATTGGGATCAAACCTACAAAAAGTGAAAAGCCACACTCCTTACAGTGAAACCACAGGAGACAAAGGTTCTGCTGCTTTCATGAAAAAGGCAGGGAGCTGGGCACACAGAGCGATCCCTCCCCCTGAGCTGTCACCTGCTCAAAATCTAGGCACATAACAAAGAAGAGCTTCTAAACTGGTCCAGTCATTCAGCACTCGGCAGGACTTCAGGTACAACTCACCTGCTGACCTTAAATAGCAAGAAATCAGATTACATAAGGAGGGTCATACTACCTTTAGAGTGCTCTGATTGTGGAACAGTAAGAATTCAGGTGATTCAACCTGCCTGCTCCTTATGCTGCTTCCATCCAGTGTGCTGCTAAAATTAGGTGCCTTTGTCACTGCTTGTAGACATCCACAGTATAAACATTGAAAATATGGAAGATGCATAGCCTGAAATGTTTCAATTTTTCACATTAGACTTCATAAAAATCTATTCACTTTATTCTTAGCAGTCATGTAGATGCCTTTTTTACTGAGTATTAATCATAGGATCTAATCTTACTGTCAGGTTCAACCATGTCCTGAAACCCTGAAGAAGGCACTGCTGAAGCCATTAACATTTTAATGCAAAGGAACTAGGCATGGCAGAGTATTCAGGAAAAGTAATCTAAATTCACTTTTTAATAAGATTAGTTAAACTGCATTATGCTGGCAAGTGGGTGCTTTTACTCGGAATGAAAGTGGCCTTAACTTGGTTTAGTTTAATTTGCTTTGGAAGAAGATCAGGAATTAATCTGATTTAACTAATACACCTTAAGTCCATTAATTACTTCAGATTCTTGAGTTTTCCAGTGCAGATAAACCAACTTTCATCTTGTCACAGTCTGAGCTTGCAGATCTAGAACAGTTTAAGGAGCACATTACAGATACAGGTTAGCTTCTCTATGGCTAAACCTCAGTAAATAATTTTAAGTTCTTAGCATAATTCCATTACAAACAAGAGATTTATCACCTTCAGTGGTCTACAAAGCAGGTCATGCATGCACTAAATACAATGGACTCATTTCAGGCAGGCTCACCAGGCACTCTGTCGCTCAAGAGGCTTTTAGCTGATAACGGTTGGATTTTTTACAGCTCAACTGGTATACTGAAAATACTGAAAAAGCATCTCAAAAGGAAGAAAGCACAGAACTTTTCTCTCTGATTTTCCATTAGCATGCCTCCTTTCCAGGTTTTTACGAATTTCTCCTAGAGCAGTTGATATGCAAACAGGATAGATGCTCTGAGGCAGAAACTTTCGGGTGGCCCTGGGGCACCAATCCATCCCGTAGTGCTGGTATGAACCTTGCTTGGTATTTTTGAAGCTTTTCCATTTATCATCTAAAGAGTGGTCAAATATATTGATTATTTTGCAGCTCTTCAGGGGATGGAAATTACCATTAGATTAGGGGAAATCTGAACTAGTGACACAAATGCAAATGATAATTCACTCAAGGAAAGAACAGCTGAAGTCAAGCCTGCTGCAGTTATTCATTTGGGCTTTGCGACACTTGTCAGCCACTTATCACAAATTTGCCACAGGAAACAAATAGACAACAGTCCTACTCTTACAGATTCCAGCACAAAACTCAGAAAAACACAAGGATGTGGTAAAGACACCAAAACAGGTTTACTCTTAGCAGGAAAACTGTCTCAAACCCATTCATGGCATGTTGGTCTCATCCTCCATTCCTCTAACTACCACGTCATGAAGCCGATGAGCTGATGCCCAAAACACAACTAATGACACATTTCACAACTCAGAGGGGTACATGAGCCACTCAATCACTGACTGAGCAGTATCTGTCCCACCTGAACATTAACACATACTCTCCAGCCAGTTAAAAAGAGGCAGAATGGAAGAAATCCTCTAATCCCACCATGAGCCCCTACATCATTATGAGGCCTAATAGATGCCTCATCACTGGTTAGCTGGACATGCATGGCACTTTCTTTCACTTCAGAGTCTGTAGTTTTGTGTGGTTAGCCTTGTCCAAGATTGTTAAACCTCTACAACAGCGAAGCAGGTAAAATCCTAAATTTAGCACTGAAAAGACTTCCTATTGTAAGGCATATTTATGACAGTAAAAATTGCTGTCTTTGCTGCACAAACACATGCAAGTGTTATTGCTGGAGTTTCTATATTGATTTAGAAGAAGACATATTTTCTGCTAGCCAGATATTAAAGGAATAAAACAAGAACCTCACATACCCTGGAAACAAAATATATTGACCATACAAGTCAAACTCTGTGATGAACACAGAGATGAAGTCTTATGTCTTAGTCAGTTTATTACCTGACTCTCAGTTACAGCAGCATGCTGGGTTGGGTAGAGTTAATTTTTTTCTCAGTAACTAGTATGGGGTGATGGTTTGGATTTGTCCTGAAAACCATTGATAATACAGAGGTGGTTTTCCTACTGCTGAGAAGAGCAAGGGCAAGTGGAGGAATTCAATGCAACATTAAACCAGATGGTCTGGTCCAAAGGCATTTGCTATACCTTTCAACTGTTGTAACATAGGATTTGGAGTTGTATTCTGTGGCAATTTACTACATCAAGAACCCCTTGATGCCAGCCAAGCTAGGAGTAAGGTGAGAAGTTCATGGCAATGTTAAACTCTGTAACCTGGCACAAAGGCACCGGGCTGGAGGTTGTAATGGAAATACATTTAAATTGTTGCAACTGATTATTTCAGTTGCATGTTATAGGAATTACTATAGCAGGAACCATCAGAAACAATGCAGGATAAGCCATACAAGCAGCACTGCAGGTGCAGCAGGGACCCAAACCTAGCTGGCTTTGGTGACAAATAACTCCATGCAACACATCACTTCTGTCCTGAGTGACCACCATAAGCAGCAGCAAACAGAAATAGAATACTCAGAGTCTGCAGTAGACTACAGCAATATATTTACATGCAAGTAACAGATAATGGAATATCTCCATCACCACTTTGTGCTCTGCTTCTCTCCAGCCAACCTACTTTGGTTTTTTGGATGGGAGAGAAAAGAGAATGAACTCACAATTGACATGATTTTTTTTAAGCATTCTGTTCTACATGCATTTATTCTATGTATTTATTCTTTCCTTCTCTTCTGGAAAAGTTAAGGATGAGGAAAGAAGCTCTCAGAAGTGTTGTTACAGATAGATAATTCCCAAAGCACATTCTCATCCACAATGCATGTGCTTTTTCAAATACATTGTACATAGATATACAAAAAATATTTTCAGACAACATAATGCAACATGGGGTTTCATACTAAGTTTTATAAGACCAAGTTAAGCAAGAGAGAAGATGCAGAACACTGCTACTGAAGCAACTCAGATGGCATGACTTATAGGTAATTTTAACAGAGTATAGACTCAAGACACAAAACAAAGATTATTTGTTTGTTGCTTCTCTCTGTGCCAGGCCTGAAAGCTCACATGACCTGTGGTTGTGGAGTCACTGGGCTTAACAATGCAAAGAAATAACCTCACTCAAATTGCTCTTGCACTGTTTCAAGGGAAGGGCAGAAATACAAACCACTCAGATACTGCCCTTATATCTACTCCAGCCCAGCTGTGAACTTGTAACACAGCTGGACAGATCTATGAACAAGAATGAAATCCCAGCTCAAGTCCTGGATGACACTGAAGCTACTTTGTGTAAAAAAGTCCTAGTCATCTCCTTTCTTCTTAGCAGTAGCTCTTCTCTACCTCCTTTGATCAGTCCTACCACCTTTTCTTATAACCTAAGGACTACAGATCAGCTCCCTGAAGTGCCTAATCCCCACAGCCACTAGCCTGCTTCCTGCTTGTGCCTACAGGTAACTCGCTGGAATTTCTGACCTTTTTTTTCCATTACCTTTGTAGATCTCAAATTTGCAAAACTATCAATACAGCTTCTGACCAGACTCTCTCCTTCCCTTCACAAATCATATTGCTCCCACACCTTCTCACAGTCTACTTTTCCTACCAGGAATCCTTTGTTCAGCATCTCTTATCACCGTATTTCCTTTTCCCTTAGTTTTTCCATGTTTCTTTGATGAGGCCACCCCCTTCCTGCCTCTCCCTTTCCTTCCTCTGCTCTTTTGGGTACTTACAATTTCTTTCCTCTCTCTTCACAGATGGCTCAATATGCCTTTTTCTCCCCTATTCCACAGGTTGTATACGCTTCTCTTCTTGACTTTGCCTACCCTCTGCTCTTTCACTCTTATATTTGATTTTGAAGTTTCATTCTACAAAAGCTAAACAAAAATCAGGAAAGAAAGCGAGCACTAGTAAAGCCCTGACCACGGCTCCACACACCCTCCAGCACAATTTAGCTCTAGGGGCCTTCCTAATGAGTGGCCTTTAAGGAAGGCAAAGAGGTCCCGTTCAGGTAACGCACCTGGAGCAGGAATTTACTCACCCAGCTGTCTTGGCTCTCTCTCACATCACTGTGACATGGCTATTGCTGTGCTCCATGAAGCCAGGCATTACTGTCAGTGTAGAATACAAACACCCCGTAAGCAAAAAAAACTTAACACAGGACGAAACTCCTTATTTAATATTAGTAAAGCATTCTGGAAAAGAAATTCCCAGAGGACTACTGCTCTTCCAGGTGTGTGGCCTGCAGCCTTATGCCTTTCAGCAACCCAGCTGAGGCAGTCAATAACCACTTTGAAAGATGCTGCTGCCCACAGTGAATTATTGCTTAATTAGATGGAGCTGGGATGTTCTATCACATGTGCAATGCTTTATGAATAAAATCAAGCGTATCCTGCTTTCTAAGCATTCATCTCACCACAGCACAAAACCTGGGAAGTGACAGCTTGCTACCAGGAGGAAACCTACCCGAAAGAGATATCAGTTATGTTTCAAAAAGGAGTGCAACTATAAACAGTTCAAACAATTCAATAGTCTGCAGTGCTGTCAGTCATAAATGCTTATGTGGTGCGGGAGCAGAGAAAAGCTCCAGTCAATATCAGGACCCTACTGTGATGAGCTGTATCGATGTGGAAAAACAGCCTGGTGAGAGTTTCTCCACAAAAGCAGCCCCACGGTCACTTCCCTCCTATGCTCACTCTAATTCCCCACTAAGGAAGCCTTGATACTAATCCACTTCCAAACCAGTTGAAGCAATTTTAGAAAGACCCTCTATCTGGATTAAGAATAGCCACATGATGAGTTTGTGCAAAAATAACTGGCGTGCTTTAAATTCACATTCTAGAATGTTTTGAAACAGCGTTCACATACAAGTATATACCTTAAACATAAAATCTCTGCCTTGAAGGATTTATTATCCAAAAATCCAATTTTGAAAACATTTACACAGCTTCTCAGCTTGTGGTACACAATTAAACCCTTCCTGTATGTTTTAAGAAGATTGCATAAAGTTTCATGATCTAAAATGCTATGAACAGCTTTTAATTTCTGAGTTAATTGGAGGTATCTCACTCATGTCAAACCTCCTACAGGTCAATAAATTCAGTAGGAGGTCTTTTCAAGCAACATTTAAATTTCCAGTTCATAAAAGAATACTCTAAAATCAGCATATACTTGAGTGGATATTGCACTTCTCAAGAGGTTAAAATCACTTACACTTCCCACATTTCAAATGTTTTGCTAGATCAAATACTATAAAGATACATGTTGACATTTTAATTATTTGGTTGGTCCGTTACTGAGGGCTGCCTATACAAAATTGTCACAACATCAATTTTCTGGTTAATTTAACTCTTGAAAAGGCAGTGCAAAGAGAGAGAAGGATGAAGGGATATTGAAACCAGTACTACTGCTAAAAGGTTTAGTAATTTGTGTAGCACAGGGAAAGTCCCCACAACCAACACCTAAAGAAGAATTTTATTATTTTTATATGTATATATACATATATATATATATGGCTAGAAGTCCAGGGGAATTGTGATAGTAGTACAAATAAATCCAAAGATCAATTAAATAAATAGAATAATAAAGTAGGTTGGGTTGGAAGGATCCTCAAAGATCATCTAGTTACAAACCTGTGTGGACAGGGACACCTTTCACTAGACCAGGTTGCTCAGAGCTCCATCCAACCTGGCCTTGAACACTTCCAGGGTTTGGGCAGCCACAACTTCTCTGGACAACCTGCTCTAGTGCCTCACCACTCCCACAGTAAAGAATTTCTTCCTGGCATCTAATGCAAACCTACTCTCCTTCAGTTTGAAGCCATTCCCCCTCGTTTTTTCACTGCGTGCTCTTGTAATAGTCCCTTTACATCTTTTGTGTAGGCTCCATTCAGGTACTGGAAGTCTGCAACCAGATCAGCCTGAAGCCTTCTCTTTTCTGAATTGGACAAATTCCATGGAGCACCTCTACTGCAAAGTCTCTGCATAAGGTCCTGATTAGAGGAAGCTGCCGCTCTCTGAAAGGGAGCTCTGAGGAAATGTAATCAGAGGCTCTGTAATAATGAGTGGGAGATGGACAGTGTAGCACTGAAGGTGCAAACACTAAAAGGCAAATGTGGACAATCTTTCCAGAGTCAGTGTCACTACTGATGTGTCACGTGTAATCGCCTTGGAAAGCTGGTATCAAATACTGAAGACCATGAGCTTGAAGAATGTATGTGTACCTCTTAAATAAACATTAAATATGTGACATTAATAGCCCCTGAAGGACACTGAAGTATAAACTCTGGACAAGAGTAGCGAGCCAGTAGGCTAGTCCCAATGCCTGTCTCTAGAAAAAGCCATCAAGCCCCTACCTTTTTATTCCAAGTCTCAGTTCCCAGAGATATAGACCACGGATGATTGAAAACACTAAAACTTTTGAAACAGAAGAGAGGGAGATTAAGTTCCTACAGAGAAGAGGGAGAGCCCTATTGGCTACTCAATTGAAGATGAAGCCGTAAAAGTAAGTGGGGAATTAGTTTGGAGGGAGACTGCCCAGAACACAGCCCCACTTAGGCGCTGGTTGGAAAAGGGTAAGTGTGGCTGCCTACTTATTTAGACTAACTGGATCCTTTTGTTTGTGTTTTTGTAATATTTCCTTCCATGTTGGCAGGCAACAGCATGGTCTTAACTTCTGCTTGGCCTTGTTTGGCCAGTTAAGTTTTTCTGAAGCCGCCCACAAGGCAGCTCGGGGAAAACCCTCTGAACTGACCAGATAGTCAAAATTTTAGTGTGACAATGACAATTGCGGACCTGCAGGCATTTTTAGGAGATCCAATGCTGAAGGGTACTTCTTGCTACACTGCTAATGACCCTTCTTTGCAGTTGCTACCACTAGTGCCAAGCCTGGGAAAAATAGTTCCCTCTGGCAAACACAAACCGGCATTTCTCTTGCAAAGAGCAGATGGATGAGCAGTATCCCGGGACTCTAAGCAAAGCCTGAGGCATCACATTTGGGTAATTTCCAGTTATCCTTCTTTTCCCTGCTTTCATGATTTAAGGACAGCTAGTAGAAGAAGCCAGACAAATACTGCCATAACCTAAGTAACTTTTCTGAAAGTCATATGGTTACACAACTGGTCACGCTACAAACCCACCTTTTTACTTAGTTGAGGAAGCTGCTGATACCTCTTGATACTTCAGTGGTGATAAATGCTTTTGTTTCTCAGCATCCTAATTCATAGAGAATACTTATGAGTACTACAGATAAATAATTTGGGGTAGCAAGAAAGAGGGGCAAGAGCTGCTATATTAGAGTCCAGTGGATTTAGTGCAATTTCGTCTCTTTCCTGATTTACACTGTGTAATGTTGCAACATTGGTGTAGTGGGAGACACCCTGAACCAGCTGATTATGAAAGTAATTTGGGTTTGTATCTCACAGTCTACAGCTGCCAGGCTTGGATAGAGAGCCACCTCTCTCCAAGTGAGTCTTATCTTACAACAAGCCTTTGCTATTCATCATGTGCCATTCCTCATCAGCTACAGTCTTGGATTCTTTGGGTTATAACAGCTTTGCCAGGCATGCGGTTTTCCAGGGAGCTTTTTGCCAGCAGCCCCACAGAAACAGTCTGCATGAAAAATTCATTTACGTCGAATATCTGCAGCATCTATTTTATCAAAGCGGGTGCTTATACACTCAACCAGGATAAGCCACAGATGGGAGGTTTTAGGCAATCAGCTGTAAGATTAGGAAGAAATCCGAGTATATATCCTGCTTATGCATTTCTGAATGTAAAAAAAAATGAATATCCAGTATTGTAGCACCAGTAAGCAGCAGGTCACTGCTGTCCATCAACTATTTTATCAACTTCAGGAAAGGAACATGGATATTTATCTGGGATGAAAACACATTGCTGTATAGTCTGCTTTGATTAACTCATCACACAGATCCTCTCTTACAGGAATTTTCAAGAGGTATTGAAGGTATTATTAGAAATGTCAAGGCTAGAACTGTCAAGAGCTACAATGTGGGGGAGCCTCAGTTGAACAAGGCAGAGTGTAACAAGATGAAAACCCTCCAAATTAAAATTTTTCATTAATTTAACTTTCTTACATGAAATCAAAACCTCAGTTCGTTTCTAATGCTTCCCTTGCTGATCAGAAAAGCATGTTCACTTTAGATCATTATTTTTATTTAGTTTCCTTCTATGATTTCCCCAAGCACCTTTACAAATTTTATGTCTCAGGTCAGACGGATTTTCAAGAATGACTGAGCTGCTCATAAATTTTAAGCTTCCTGTAGTTTTAATATTACCTCAATAATTATATATCCCTCTTGTATCCAGAAAAAAACACAAATTTTCAAGGAGGACATATTACACGAAGAAGATCCAGACTGAGTTGCAGTCATGTGGATAATGAGAGGATGTCCTACCGACGGAAGAATGAACAACACTGTTTTGGAGTTCCTAAGAAAACCACAAAGACTGTAGAAACACCAGGAAAAGACATTGCATCCTTAATAGGAAAAGGAATTTCATGTTTTGTAGCTACTAATAGATCCAAATAAAAATTAATAAGAAGTTTTGATAAGATGCTCAGTTTTTATTTCAAATTTCATCCAGTTTTTGTGATAATAATTTATTTTTTAGCAGTTACACAGCATTTTCACTAAATAATTTCCTGTCTCAAAAAGTATTTAGTTTATGTGCAAAATAAAATAAACCCATATTATAAAGCTAGAAAAGCCTCCATTTTTGTGTTTCTGTATGAAAATCTATTTATTTTGGATATTTTATTACAATACCCCATGGAAGTCATTCACTGGTTCATGAACGCTCCCCATCTCCCCTGCTCATTGTGCTCCCTAGCTGCATTTTCTCCTCCATCATTAAAGACCTCTCACAGGGGATGACACTGTCACAGTCCCACTATGAAGGAAGGAAATTATGAGCCAATAGGGAAATACGTTTGAATCCAAAATATAACTCATTTGAATGAAATGTTTCATATTCAAGCGTTTTGATAAAAACTTTTTTTTTTTTTAGACAACATAAACAAAGTCTCCATACAGCTGTACTTTAAAGTTTTGTCACCAATGAAACTGACAGTGTACCAACAATGTAAAGTATTGATCAGCAAGGAAAAATTTTGTCTACGAGTGTCTGAAGGAGTGCCAAGAAGCTGGAGCTCGGTGGTGCCAAGCAATAGGACCAGGGGCAATGGATAGAAACTGATGCACAGGAACTTCCACCTGAACATGAATTTCTTTACTGTGAAGGTGACTGAGCGCTAGAGCAGGTTGCCCAGAGAGGCTGTGGAGTCTCCCTCACTGGAGATATTCAAGAGCCATCTGAATGCAATCCCATGCCTTGTGCTCTGGGATGACTTTGCTTGAGCAGGGAGGTTGGACCCAGTGACCCACTGTGGTCCCTTCCAACCTGACCCACTCCTTGATTCTGTGAATGGTAAAATAAGGCACCACAGGTCCCTGTAAATGCTTTATCTAAGTGTAGGAAAGCTAGAAATCCCCAAATTTAGGCAAAATAACCCCAGCTATTAATGCAATGTCAATACTACTACTGAAATTCTTACTGTTATAACAACTGTGAGAGGGGCTGATGGCAATAGAAACAACTATCCCATGCTTTATTCCGGTTTGTTTGGGTTTTTTTTCACTAAACCAAATATATTTACCTAAAGCAGGTAAATATCAGCATAGTAAAATCAGAGAGCCGCTGCAGCCAGGGAATGTTAGACTCTTTGAGAGAGAGCAAACAGGATCTGTGAGAAACAGAAAACAAATGCCTGAGATTCTTTAGTATAAAGCAAGGATGCCCTCTAAGTGCATCGCACAAGTCATTTGGGCACTAAATGTTTCTTTCACCTTAGTATTCCAAGAGAGAAAAGGTGTGATACTGCAAAGAGAGGGAAGAATGGGAAATTTGGAATAATGTTATAATAATCCTACTAAGATTCCTTGCCTTCCTAGAACCAAAGTGTTCTTAAGAAGATACATTTCTTAATTTCTTGTGTTTCTTAACATATATGCTGCTTGTTTGTCTCTTCCCACACACTTTGACAGGTAGTTTCTTTTCCTTGTTTTGTTTTTCTTTCATCTGTCGGTTTTCAGGAACAAGAACTGTGTTTCTGTTTAAAATTCATAGCACAGTAAGAACACATTGAATTTAAAGCCATAATCTAATGTAAGGACGTTAAATCACTACAAATAATAAAAGGCAGATATAAATTGTCCTAGACTGCATAGTTGTAAATGCAAGAAATATGAGTCAAGATTAAATTGTAGTGTCATTTTGGCTATTTCAATATAGACTAAACAGAGATGTAACACCTGTTCTGATCTTCACAAATTGAAGTTCAGTTCCTGTGTAGATCTTGAATTCTCATTTGCATAAGAAAAGGACACCATTGTTTATGTAAATTGGACATTTATTCACATGGCAGAGGAGAAAATGTGCAATATGCCTGTGCTCGATTAGTGCAAGCAACTCGTGTTATCCACATAGACAAAAAAAAAACCCTAATTACAAAAAGTAACTACCAAGTAACTTCCAAGTCAATGCTATACTTGCCGTGCTTCAGCAGCCTGCAGTCAATGACATTATTTTAATACTTATTTTCAGAAATTACCAGCAATCCAGTAAGGGAGAAATACTAATTTTTCACATGCAAAACCAGTAGTGAGATGGCAGTCATATCTCTCATACTGAGACAGCAGGAAAAGCAGAGATCATTTGACACTGTATTGCTGAGAACAGTTCTGAGAACCTTCACTCTCCAGCAGACCTGCGCTGACATCTCTTCACCATCACAGGCCATTCACTGTTCTCTGGCTACAGCAAATACTTACCCAACATTTGTAGATGTATATGGGTGCAAACAGGTAGATAAGCTTATGAGACACATACTAAAATTTCTGCAAATTAATTCATCCTTCTGCTTCAATTATTCATCCAAAAAATCACAAATACATCCAGTCTTCAAATACATTATGCAGGTCAGAATTGGCAGGGAGGCTTTCATAAGTGAGTGAAACTGTGAACAATTTTTTCTGGAAAAAAAGTTACCTTCCAATAACTTCAGAAGTCTTTTTCATATTATCTTGTGATGAGATGCAATTCTTTATTCTCAATTTATTTCTCTGCAGCAGGTCCATTCTGAAACATAAATAAAATAGCAACCCCACCAAGAGAAGAGAAGGAGGGAGAGAAATTAAGTGTCTTCTTCAAAGAACAGAGATACCTATACAATGAACCAGAATATCTGTGAATGAACACTGAAAGCACACATTTGATCCATGTTATTTAGTCTTATTTAAGAAAGATTGATACAGTTAACAAAGTTAGCATATATAATTACTGCCATTTTCATGGAAATCGAGTGTTCATGAAGTCATTTGACTCTGCCAGTCATTCTTCACTCATAGTGAAAATGAGTAAGAATGTGGTTTTACAATGAACAGAAGCCTCTCCCCACCACCAGCAGACTATTCTGCTTGAGCACCCCGACAGGTCTATACACACTTTAGTCTTTAGACTTTAGCAATAACACAGCTGTTCCCCAAATGTGTTCAACAACTGTTCTCCAATGCCATCAGTTTCATAGTGTAAATGGGTCCTAAAATAGCTGGAACATTATGTCCTTTACCATTATATCTCCCCGCCTGGCTGCCAGATTGCTCTCTTTT
>VWZG01003731.1:85057-139962 GCA_013396735.1 Grallaria varia
TTTTTGATGGATTAAGTAGAACCATAGCAATTTGTTGATTTGAAAACTAAGCAATCTCTTTAAACTATCTCTATGTTCATTCATTGCTGACACTGACTCTACCTGAATTCATTTGGGGGCCTGCATTACAAAAGCTTTACTCATGAGGGATTTGCATATGCAAGCAGAGTTGATGAATCCAATAAAAGAGACTCATTTCATATCTAGAGACATCTTTAAAGATTTACTTTTAGACTCAGCTGCTAACACTGGCTCCCTTCACTTTTTTCTCCTTACCTGTCTTTTTAGGGGGATATGTTGATTATGCACACATTTCATTTGTAAGTGACATCCTTTCACAGGTGCCCCTCTCACTGGACTGTGCAGAAATGCCAGCAATTATTCTAGCTTTGCACTCGCCCAAGATTTGTCAGCCTCGGTTCAAGCACCAGTGTGGTCTTTCTGGAAACCAGTAAGGAAAAAGGGACCCATTCCATTGTCAGAAACTAGGAACAAATTAATTAACAGAGACTGGTCATTAGAAATATGTTCTTCTCCACAATTTAAGAGCTCCATTCCCCATTGAGAGGTGAGTGGAACAACAGGCCAGCTGCTAAGGTGTGCCTACGACAGCTCTTCATTCCGGGGGCATAACTACAGTCATGTTGCACTCTTTCCCAGAGAAAGATGAAAAAAGCCCACATTTGTTACCCCAAACTTTAAAACAAAGCAAATCTTGCACTGGTACAGTAGGTAACATCAGCAAGGTCAGATCACTCTGCCTCTTCCCTTCGTTCACCAATAGATGGTGGCAAAGGCCCCCTCCAAAGCTGCCACTGGACTTGCAGTTAGTTTTGAAAACCCTCTAATAACGTAGGAAGTGGGGAAGGCGAATGCAAAGTCTCCTTTGCAGCAACCACCTCTAAACCACTTCATAATTTTGTAACATACCTGAACATAATTACTCTGTTAACGCCAGCTTCCTTTATCTTCAGATACGAGTGTATTTGTTTCTTCGTAACAATAGTGTTTCACTTCAATGCCACTCAGCAGAGCACGGAGAGGAACATCAAAGCAAGCTCATCTAAAATAGGTTAAGAAATGATGCTTGTTCCTAAGAACTCGGCACATCTCTGCCTGAAAGGGAGGAAGGAATAGAGTAGAAAGATTTCAAAGGGATTTCAACGTCGCTGTTTCAGTATGTAGCATTTTGAAGAGGGGGCTGATCTTTTCCAAACTGCCAACAGTCAGGGCAACTTCACGTCATGTCAAGAGGCTCCACAGAGCTCTCTTGGCCACCCGTGTCAGGCTCTACAGAGCTCTGATGGCTCAGGGGAGCCAAGTATCAGAGCCTTGCTAAGCAGCATTTGGTGGTAAAATAAGCAAAGATTATTTTGTTTGGATTCCAAGGCTTTTTAAGTGTCATTTTTGTGCTTCAGGAAGTTGTGCAAGAAACCGACTCTGTCTCACTCAGGAAGAGAGCAGCATGGGTAGAGCACTGAGGGCGGTGATAAGTAAAACAGGAGCGATGGATGTTTGCAAAGAACCCATCACAATACCATCTGAAATAAACCAGATGTGCTGGCCCAATTACAGAGCACACACTCATGTCCTGCCTATCCTAATACGACATGGTTTGCAGTTCATGATGATATTCACTGTCTGTTTCCATGTCCCTGTGTAACGTTGCCAGCAAATGACTGCCACATTCCACATCAGCTCTTGGGAGATAGGCAAGCTCGATTAATCTTTTATTTGAGAACAAAGATCTTTGAGGTCCTTGAGTTCAAACCTGTAAAAAAAAAAAGTGATTTTAGTCTATTTGTTATCAGGTTCACCTCAGAGTTTCTTTTATCATGTACCTTTGTAGAGCACTTCACAAAAATTTTCTGTATTTATATAACTCACATAGATGTTTTTTAGTTCTTGGCTTATTTGCAGTAACTTATCTCCAAGCTGGGAATCTCTGGTCAGCTTATTTGTTTAAGTACCAGTCTGTCAGTTTAAATAACCCATTGTGCATCAAGCCTTCTATCTTGAAAGTAAGAACAAAAGAGATATTTACCTTTTTTTTTTCCCCTTCCACGTAGAAAAAAAAAAAACTTCCCCCACTGTTTTGCACAGTCAATAATTTTTTATTTACTTATGTAGGGTTTAAACTAATTTTTCTGAATTATAAACCTTGTTTTTTCCTTCTGAGTTTGAAATGTAGATATGTAGAGAATCCAAAAATATAGTGACCCATGGGGTTCTATTTCTTACCAAGAGACAGAAAAAGCACCTCTAAACCAGATATCTGTGGTGTTGGATTAGGTGAGCTCCAGACATCCGTTACAACCTAAATTATTCCACGAATCTATGACTCTCTAATTCATTCACCTATTAGTTTGCATGTCTGGGTTATTTATGAGAGGAGAATTGTGTTTCTAAGAAAGACGTGAGTTCAAAACTGAGAAGGCGGATAAGTAGTTCGATTTCTGTTCTTATCCAGTCCTGAGCTGATAAAAACATAAAAACTTATAAAATACTCAGGCTCCCAAAAGGCAGTACAGTGTGGGTACTAATACTTTTCTAAGAGATCATCACAAATAATACACAAACCTCCTTACAGTTAAAATCTGGGCAGTTCCTTTTTCACCTTGGTAAGATAGCCCTGCCTTACTGAGTCTTCAGTACGAGTTTTTTGTTGTCTACACAAGGTGCGGTGGTAACTTTATTAACTTACAAAGTTAAGTAAACTGTAGGATGTGTCCCATGGCTTAATTCATGTCCTCCAAGACCAGTTTATGCTTTTTGATATTACCATGCATTTAGCTGAGACAAGAGGATGGCAAGAAATAGAACTAGGATTTTGTTATTGCTATTACTACTATTACGTGTAGCAGTAACAGTAGTACTAGTAGTATATCAGTTATGTTCCAGATCACCATCTCATTTATTCTTCATTGGCTTTTACAGATTTTTTGGGTAGGTTTCTGATGATAAAACATATTCTTAAGGATTTCAATACTATGTAGCGTTTTACAGAGCAAACTGGGCAAAGAAAACCAACAGTGGCCCTTCCATAAAGGGACAAAAGCAAGCCATGGCTCAAACAGTTTAGCAAAAAAAAAAAACTAGAGGAGGATGTAGTGCACTGGACTGAATAGAGGTCACTCTTCCTGCCAGAGTACTTAAAAGAGATTCCTTGGGAAGTGTGGATTATGGCATTTCTTGGGACCAGTAGCATTACTACCTGAGGACAAGAAGTGAAAATACACCTTCAAAAGTCAAAAGGTTTCCAAACCCATCAACTATGTTCCAGACATCCAGTAAGACTAAAACAACAAAGACATATTTTACATGTGGTTTTCCCCTCCAGTAGTGTTTGCTGTGTCTAGATTATTGCTTCACTTTAAAAAGCTTCTTCATCATCTGCCAGCCAGTTTGGGAGTAGTAGTGGGAGCACTATGGCTTCAGTTTGTATAGGCAGGAAAAGGGGAATGCGTGTTTGTTTTTGGAAGTCAGGGCACATAATGCATTCAGCCTGAAGAGAAATACCAGTAACTTCAGTATACTGAGTATAATTATTCCTAAAAGCTCAGCATTTGATCCAATGTCTATTTAAGTCAATGGGCGTTTTTCATTGACTTGGGGTTATAGATAAAATGGGCCATTAGTGCACTTTTTAAAAGCTCCGCTGAACAAACACATCACTAGGTAGTTCAAGTCTTTTTTTATAATGCCTTTCCTTCCCTCTCAAATGCTGCATTTATCTCTAGTCTTGTCCTTTACTGCAGCTTGCATTGTAACACTTTCACCTGCATTACGGGAAGAGAAAATTTCTCAGCCTCTTTTCCTCTTAGTAACAGAGAATCTGCTCCATCAGAGTCCTCATACCACTGCAGCTCTGAAGGTTAAGAAACTTTATTGCGGTATACAAAGGCAGATTAGGGTACTTAATGCTGTCTACCCAAGCTTTAAGAAAAATCTTAAATGTTTTTTTCTTTAAAATTCTCATTAAACTATTTTCTTACAGAATTTCAGATCTCTCAAATGAAGTACAGCAGGGTGAAACAACTGGGCAACAAGAATGGATTCATCAAGTGAAAAGTACCTGGAATTTTTCTACTCGTGCTGGTCAATTCCCAGAGGAGAAAGGAGAGAAAAAGAAAACTTTAGAAGAGTCATCAGCATTATGACAAATTACCGTTCCATTCTGCCTCCTGAAAGGGTCTTGTTGCCTGATGGTATTGTGATTTAATAGCTAAGATTAGGTATAAGTAGTACCATAGAGAAAACTCAAAACACCCAGCAGTAATAAAATACAGCAGCAGGTTGTCATTTGCTGCCCACATACTGTAAACTTGTGGGTAACTCCATACATGTTAAACACCTTGGATTCAATTCACAGAGAAGCAGAGCCAAAGAAGCCCACTGACTCTAGCTGTCTGGACCAGTAACACCTCCCACCTGCAATGGCACTGACTTGTTTGCTTTTGAATTTTTAAATTGTCTGTTCACTTGAGATGCAGCACACCCAGACCTAACACCACTGTCTACAGGAGGGAGCAGAGCATGAGCAGACAGGTCAATGCGAAATGCAGTCTATCCGCCTGTCACTGCTGGAGTAGAGTACCAAAAACAGATGTTTACCTGTTGATTTACCTGCCATTGCACCACTGGCATAGAAATGCTCAAAACTAAGTAGTCCTTCTGCAGCATGGTTTCTCATAACAGCTGAGATTCCTGCAAAGAAAATACCATTATTTCTTCTAAGTACACAGAAGTGGGAGGTCAACACTTCCAGAAGCATCTCAGTTACTTACAGGCCTGCATGCTGGTGAATATCACATTTCCTTGAAACACAAAATGCAGCGTTTAATAGGAAAACCTTTGAACTGAAGGATAAAACGATTTTCAGAAACATGACAATGTTGCTGAAAATGAAACGCTGGAAATGAGAAATTTTCAGCTAATGCTGCCTTTCGGCTTCCCTGCACTTCAAGAGGCAACAGTGAGTCACAGTACAATGACCTTAGTGACAACAGCACTCTGCTGACACAGGGCATCACGATTCAAAAAATACACCAGATCACCTAATTGGAAAATTAATGGCTGCTGGTACTGCCATGGTGTCTCTATTCAGTGCTACCTGTGTTTCCACCCATTTTCTGCCCATATGAGCCTGAGGTAGCACTGGCAGATCAGGTTTCCTGCCCCAGCAGCAAACAGCTGGAGGAACTGGCATGGTTCTGCCTCCCTGTTAGCTGGACACTCTCCTTCCCCCATCCCAGATGAATGCCAGTGCTGCCATCCTGGGAGGACCTAAAGGTCTGGGGAACAGAGGAGAGTTGGAGGGTTCCAGCACTTTTGAACCCTGTAGGCTTCTGACAGCCTGTGAATCTTTCTGTTAACAAGCCCCAGCTCCCCAGTTTTCCTCCTCAAGGCAACTAATTCCTAGGCTGAAATAAACTGCATTGCAATAATTTGTGGCAGAATATTGTTTCTATTATCAGGATCACTACAGATGCACTAGGCATTGCCCCCCACTCAGCCACCTATCTACCTCCCATACCAGTAGCAAATGAGCAAGATTAAGAGTACAGGACAACACTTCAGGAAGGGTGTTGGCAGGTGGGACATGCAAAATAAAACACCCTTTTTTTTATTCATGAAAGAGAACACTAATTCATTTTTAATTAAATCATGAAGCTTTCTACTTGCCTGAATCACAGCATTTTGCTGACATCCTCACTACTCACCATGTCTAGAGTTTCTGATTTTCCATCTGGGTATTTAACAAACAACATAATTTGCCTCATAAATCTTTGTGAAGATTTTTTTGAATGCTGGCTACTTCCCTGCCCACAGGCACACAAACACACTCCCATTTCCACACTAGAGCACCACACATCACAGCAGGAGAATGAACAGGAAGAACACCAAGAAAGCCAAAACCAGCTGCAGCACAGTCCTGTGAAAATGAATGTTACTGAAGCTTATACAGATTCAGCCTTCCCTTGAATGTTGTGGTTTCTCAGAATGAAGCCAGCTCTACTTCCCTTGTCAGCGAGCAAAGAGAATGTTTTTTAAGGAAATGACATATTTGGAACTGTTCTGGGAACTCCCATTTTCCAAAAGCCTTTCCTTGAGTTAGGAAGATGGGTGAGCAAGGGAGGGCTTGGCAATAGACAGTAGCAAGAGGGAATCAAGGTATTACCCACTCTTAATTACAAACTGTTGCAAACTATTCCAGAACTGCATGCGTTTGTTCCCTCCCTCAATCCCACTCCACAGCTTCCATCCCATCACTATTGAAATCAATGACAACACACTCTCTTATCACAAAAGTTAAAACTCCGACCTTCATGTTCTTCCCCACCAAGGACAAGCAGCAGCAGCTTTTGCAGCAAAACTGTCAGTGTACAAACAAACCGAGGATTACAAGCTCCTAATGAGGTCTTTGAGGCATTACAGATCAGGCTTCTCAAACTGCTGTTCTCTGAACAAAGGAGTCTTGCTAATCATTGGATTTTTGCTCTACGATTTTGAGAATTTTGCAGTGTTCTTCAAATTATACTATCTGCTCTTAGATTTCTTTCCTAAGGAGCTTAACAGAACTATCTGTCCCTTCTCTTGGCCTCGCTTCAGGAAAATATTTGGTCATATAGTAAGTCAGCTCTTATTCATAAATTCATAGGAATGAGTTTTAAAACATTGCACATAAATCCCAATGGAGTTTCAGTATACATTCCCAGAAAAGTAAATTTTCCCAACCAAAGCTTTGAGAATGGATTCGATGACTGAAAAAATAATTTTGTAGAATATGGAGAATTCAGCCTGCTGGACAAGCACCTAGGAAGCTGTTATTTCAAAGGTTTTGTTCTTCCCCTGCATTGTTTCCTTCCCTGACTTCAGATATGCTGAGGCAGCAGGTCTCTGAGATGCTGTCTAGAGAGTTGCAGAAATCCCTTATTCTTGCTCTGCTTTGACCTCATCTCATTTCATTTACATATTCTGCAGATTTTCAGCTTGGCCTGTCAAATTTGATTGATATATGACAAGCTCTCTTCCTGACTTCTCTTCCAAGGGTTTTATCACTCCCGTTTACTTCAGTGCACCTACTTCTCAACAACAGTTTGGCTGTTTTGCAAAAACCACCAGTTCTTCCCTCGCTCCTTCTCTTCGGCCCAGCTGTTCTCCATAGACACGGGTGCTCCCAATTGCACGGGACTTGGTTTTTCACTAGAGGAGGCTTTTTTACACCAACAAACACCATAAAAGTGTGAATCAAACCCAAAAGGGTGTTTGACTGAGAATTCAGAAACTTAAACTGCTGAAATATGTAGTTTATAATTAAGTACTGAGAAAACCTCTGCAAAAGAATCACTAGAGCAACACTATAATTACGCTGTCCTTCATATCCTGCCATTAACATTTCTAGAAGTGACATAATAATAACGTGGTCTTTTTTCTCTTTAGGAACTGTCAGCTCTCTTTACAGAATTCAAGTAAGTTTATAAAGAATATAAAGTTCTTAAATGGAAAATGCAAATGATGATTTTTGTGTAAAAGACATGACAGTCACATTAGTAAGCTCATGAAATACATGACCACACAGGTTTCAAGTCAGTAGAGTAGAACAATTTTTCCTTTTCCTCTTTTTCCCCCCCTATCTATTCAGGGTTAAAGAAAATAAAAGAAAGACCTAACAGTCTCTCTTTTAAGCTCTCCTGTTAACCATTCAAACCTTGCTTTTCTGTAGGAACACGGACTGCCTGTACTTCCAGGAGCACACAGAGAGCCCATCTCATTCAATTCGAATCATTGAATTATCAAGCTTAGAAACGACCGTCTGAGAACATCCAGTCCAAGCATAAGCATGAGAGATTCCAACCCCGGACACCGAAACAGCTTTATGCAGGTAACAACCAGACTTGCAACAATAGACACATTTTGGGGGATGTCCCAAGGACATCCTTGAGGCTGCTGTTGCCAGCAGACGATGTTTCTCCTGCCCCATAGCAAGGAAAACACTGCAGTATAGGCTGTAAGCTGCTGAGTGCCCGCTAACCTAATGGGGCATGTGTCCTCTGACCTCTACATCTCTCAGGAGATGTACTTTGATTGGCATTCCAACACTTTCAGAAGAGGCCAAAGAACGTATGTGGCCTTGTGTTACTGCTTTGGGGACACCAGTGGTTCTGAAGGAGTGCTGATACACATTCAAAGCACAGAGTGTCAAGAGTTGTGGCTCACAACAGGACACAAAGCCTTAGCAGCCAGTTCTGTTCCGTTGATTCTCAGTCAATTCCAAGTGTTGATAAAAGAAATATGTGTTTAGGAAAAGTGCATTTTCTGTCGAACAAGCTTCACAAGTATAATGGAGTTGAAATGAGACACTTGAAGGTTTTAAATCTTTTGTGAAGTGATGAAAAATAAGAGCTAAAACAAAACTAAACGCATTCTCAAGTAGATTTTAATTATTGACTGCTCGAAAATAAATTACATTCAAAAATAAACTATGTGATATTGAAAAAATTGCATGGAATTATATGTTTAGAATATTTTAAGATCTTCAAATATTACATTGAGGTAAAATATATCTCATTATAGCAATTTTGGGGGAAGGCAAGCATCTCATGTCTGACACAGACATACAGCATTTACCTGTTACATACAGACATATAAGATACTGTTTTACTAAGGACAGGCAGAAATGAGTGAAGTCCTGGGAAGAATTGAACTGGACATGAACTAAATCCCCATTTACCAAGTTTACCAAGTCAGTGTTGTATCAAGCTCGTGTCATAAACTTCATGAAAATCAGCGTGTACTTGTTGGAGTCTGGTACTCCCTAAATACAGCTATCCTTCTTTCATAGATCAGTTCCCACCAGCGCAGAGCAGCAATAGAGATAACTCACAGCTGACAAAACATGCCAGGAGAACTGCTGCTGCTAAAACTTTGAATTTTTTCTTTTTAGAAGCCTGGTCTGGAACCTGTGTGATACAACGTGGCCCGGGGTTCTCACTCCTTGCCAGCCAAAGCTCCTTCTTCCATGACAGGGATCACAGTGGTAAGAGATGGACTTCCAAGACTCTTTCAGGTTGCATATAGAAGAAAGTCTGTCTTCACAGTTAAATCAAGTTGCAGCTCCAAAACCTCCATTTTCTGTGTATAACCCAAGCCTCCTTTTTACCACATACATGACAAAGGGTTTCAAGTCAAGCTAGTTGGTGTTTAAGATCAGGGTATTAGATCAAATCAGCACAACTCAGCTGTTTCCCCCAGTCATTCTGCGCAGCATATTTTGGTGTGGCTAAGGGCTAGTCTACATCTGATGGGAGGGGAAAGATTGCATATGTGGGCTGTTCTGGTGTGTTCAGGTTGCAAGCCCCACAGCCCCGTGATGGAGTTCTAACTATCAGGCTTCTGCCAGCTTCCAAAAGGGTGTTACATTCATTTCACAGTGAGTTGCAGCAGGGGAAGGAAGAGTTCATATGGTTGCATCTGTATGTCAGATGTTGCTTTTTAGACTTTGTCAGTCTTCCCTCCGTTGTTCTGCACTTTGTAGTCACACACCGTGTCAGGTCTGTGAGTTTACCTTGCTGCCCTGTAGTGCACCAGAGTCAAGCAGCCTGGCTGCTAAATCTCTGGTTTTGAAAGCTGGCATCCAACTCCGGGCACTCCACTGGGGGTCACATACACCTAAACCTGATTATCCTATTCATCATCACAGCAAACCTGGATTTTGTAAGTGTCTAGCACTGCTCAGAGACCCCAGCTTTCTCTGACACCTGGGGGAATAAATTATTCTCCTTTAAAAGCTGTCACTGCAGCACAGAGCTATGAATGACAAGTAAATAATGGCAGGATAGGATACTTGCCTAGGACACAACTTAGGTAATGTCAAAAAGAAGGGTTACTTTCAAAACAGCACAGCAGAGAAAGTGGTCTTCTAATAACTGTGCAAGTCCTAATCCTTACCCTGAGTTGGGCATTATGGAAACTACTGAGATATTGGAGATGTCAGGATCAGAATTCTGAGGAGCTGCACATGAAAGACTAATTCTCCTATGAAGGAGCCAAAGAATAACACAGAGAAAAAGAGAGATAGAAAGAGTCCCAAGCCCATGGGGTTATGGAGGAAACCAGGCAGTAGCTACTACATTAAAGTGCATAAATGGGTGATCTAGGCAAAAACAGATCCTCCATGCCTGACAAAGGCTGTGTTTTGGGCAGGTGTTAGTGAAAACTCTTTCTGAAACTATTTGGCTCTATCCCCACATTCTCACATGTATGCTGGAAAATTCACATCAGCAGCAATTGTTTTCCTTCTATTTTCAGATCCCCCAGCCTCGGTCACATTAGCACTTACCCCTCAGCTGTCCTCCTGCATTTGGCTGGTATCCAGGACATATTCCTTCTGCACTCCAAGTGTCCCGGGTAAGGCTTCATGTGACAAAGCAACAGAGCATAATTTGGAAACCTCAGGATCAGTTGTGGATTAACGAGCCTTTGGCAAATCCCTGTACCTTCTGTTTTAAGTGCCAGGCAAAATCCTTTGATCTTCCTTGATCTACATATTTATGTTGAAGCATGTAAATTGAAAGAGCAAACTAATAAATAAAATAACTTTAGGTCCACAAAAATAAAAGACCTAATTCCTAGAAGGAGAGTCTGAGAATAAATATGTAACAAACTTGTAGCATATATGGCTTAATGCACTAATGGAAGGTCCTTGTGTGCCACAGGTAGGAACATGCTTTAACACCCTAGGGAAAATTGAATTATCCTTAGTAACAAAACTGCAAATGTTATCTTTTGATATATACTATAGGTAAGTACACTATATATTTCATATACATATATATTTTGTTTCCTCCTTCTTAATCATTAAAGGTATAATTTTTCAAAATTGCCTCAGCAACTTTCCCACTTTAATTTAGTTGAATTGCATAATTACTGAAGCTGACAGCATGAGGCCAAATGCTGCCCTTGAAATCATTCCCTTCTCTGGAAATTTTGTGTACTCAGAAGACCAAAGACTTTTGCAGAGACTGAATCTGCAAACTGTGTGATCATAGCAGCCTGGTCTGGCCTTTTTGAGATTGCCATCAGCATTATGCCTGTCCAGGGACTGTTGACAAAGCCTTCAACAGATAAAGCAACTGAAAAAAAAATACTTAACAGAAACGGTCCCTTCTCCAGATATCTGTGCTGGATTTTCGCCCAGCACTTCCATCACTTGGAGTGAGTGTCATGAACTATTACAGGGCAGATGTTCCATTGAAAACTAGCAGAATTCCTTATACCTCTGTCTTTCCTGTGGCAGTGCCATTTCCAAACCCCAGCCAATGACACTAGAGAAACACTGCCACGGTCTGTGGTTGTGATAGTTCTAACAAAGATCACTGAGCATTTCCCTCTGACCAGCCAGCCAGGTGGCTTTAACAGGTATCAGTCCAGAAGACCTTTTTGCAGAAAAAGTTGGACGCCTTGTGATAGCTCCACCTGGATTAATTTTTCCTGAAGTTGCTTTATTGAGGTGGGAAAATCAGGCAGAAAACCATCAGCTTTTATTAGGAAAAGGTAGTAATGTGGTCATAGTAACAGAATCCAATAGAAAGAGATAAACGAGTAGATTGTGCCTTGCTTGTCGAGGGTACCCTGTATCTATTTTTTTATGCATTCCCTAACCTACTTTGACCACAGTACCCACCTGAACATAAAAGTTTACATCATAAACATAGATGGACTGGATTCATTTCAATAGAAGAGGGTTAGGCATTGTGGGAAGCCCTGAATGAGTGATAGCATCACATACCATAAAGGGTGGTGGCAAGCAGTTGTGGCATGAGCTTCTGATGGCACCTGCTTCTTACTGCGAGCTGAACTCAGCATCTCTCTATAGGTCTCAGAGTTAAACTGTTTAAAACTGGAAAAACAGTGGCAATGATTTTTTTTTTTTTTAATGTGAAACGTCAGAACACAAAACTGATGCCAGCACTCCTGTGAGCCAGTGGTATTAGAAAGAAGTACGAACCCCCAGGTTATGTTATATTCTTACGTGCCACAGAGACAGGGGAGAAGTGATTCCAGCTTCTGAAGCATCTGGTAATAGCATTTGTGGAATCTGAATGGGGAACCAAATCCCAGCCTCCTTTACTCATGTGAGTAGTTTTGTGCTGATCTATTCTTAAAATAATGATCAATTCCTGCTCAGTGCTTTCCCCCATAAATTAGTTCCTATGATGTATAACAGCCACTGAAAGAAGAATTGAACAGGGGAAATTAACTTGCTTTTCAGTAACAGAAATTTATCAAGGCCACAGTCTTACTGGGACAAAAACAATTCATTTAAGCCTTGTCAAGATTTCTAATTAAAAATCCTGTGCTCCCAACTGCAACTCACAAATACTATGCTTAATTTAGAAGTTAATAATATTTCCGTGCATTTATGCTACACTCTGCTATTGCAGCTATGACTCTAGTCTGATAAAAAGAGCACTGTGCCCAAGCCAGCAGTAAATGACTTTCCTCATTTCTATGTAAAAATGCAGCTTACTTTGTAGAAGGGGAGTGGGGAGGTTTGATGCTGTATTCATTGTCTGAATTTTGGCTCTATTGTATGAGATAAGAAAGATTTGTCTCCTTTAGGTGTTGGCTAATGCATCAGATATTGCAGGCCTGAAAAGTTCTCTTTTTATTGTGAATCCATCAGTTTGTACCAGTCTATGGGCTGCCTGGAAGGTCTCCCATCCACAAGTGCTTGTGTGAACAGCTTGGACCACAGACCACAACTAAAGGAAGACCAAGCCTGCAACCAGATAGCCCATGAGTGGAGCTCAACTCTGGTTTTTGTTAGTTATGAGTTGGTAGAGGTCTCTTCCTTAAGAAACCTTTTTAGTGTAGACCTTCAGCATGGCCAAGAACCAATTTTCTGTTCTCGAAGAATACCAGTAAGATTATTCGGTTCTGTGATTAACAAATATGGTTTCATAAGTAATATGATTTGATAGGTAATTCAAGACTACAGTACTTTGTCTGGATTTTTTTTAATGCTAAGTACAATATGAACTTGAAAGAAAAGTTACTTTCAGTTTTCACCAACACACAACAGTTCGTCTTCCCCTGCTTACAAAGGACTATCACAATGAAGAACTTGACCTGTGGCAATTCTCCAGTAAGTCACAACTCAACACTCTTACATGTCTCATGCCTAACTTTGAAGCAATTCATATTCTGTCTTCATTATACACCAGTAACATCATGTCTCTGCACCACATCTTTGTTTACCAGTTGCGACCTTGCTTACAGTCTGTGAGACAAGAACATGCATGAGGAGCTTTGCTGATCATACAGTGAGAGTGCCACACACTGACATTTCTGTGCGCTAGCTCATTACCTCAGTAGCCAGTACACTACCAGAGTTTTTAGGGGATATTACTTAAAAATAGACCATTTTAAGGAGAGATCTGAGAGAAAAACAGGAGGCATTTTCTGATATTTATAGGGAAGGGTTTTCTAATCATCAGAACCAGAAACAACAAAAGTTGTGAATTTAAAAATCAGACTAGATGTAAGGTAGGATGTGATTTCTGCATAAACACAACGCCATCAAAATTTGACCTAAACTATATCTTCCAATACAACTGAAAAACAGGCTTGACTTTCCCCAACGTTAAAAATAAAAGACACATTAAAAAAAGCATTTTAAAAGGAGAACCAGCATTTGTATTCTTGGTTTATATAAGATGGATATAAATACATCCAACAGTCAAAAAACAACTAAAGAAATGGCAATATGAACATTAAGGGAGGAAAGCCCCAGTACAATGATTTTATCCTTTGTTTGTTTTTAAAGCCAGGATTATATTTAATCTGTCCTTGAAATTTCAGAGGAATTTCACTGTACAACTCTCAGTTGAACCACCTTAGGAATCATTAAGACCAAAAGCAAGTTGAAAGTAGGTAATCATGAGAATTTTTTCTTTAATCATTGAAGTCTGGCACAGACACCAATTTATGCACTCAGAATTGCAATGTACAAATCACCGACAGACAGAGAAGCCAGGTCCTCCCTGGCTAATACTGTTAATTCTCTCTTTAAAAGTCATTAAGAAACTAGAGAAGAGAATTTCTCATGTTGTTAAAACCTGGCCTAAAGCCCCCAGAGACAATACTAGTCTTTCCAATGGTTTCAGATGAGGCTGTAAGTCCTGAGAGAGCACCATCTCTTGAGCATTCCTCAGCACTGGAACAATGCACTGTCACTGGCAAGGTCACATCAACCACAAACCCTGGTGGTGGTAGCAGCCAGCATGCCTGTGGTGACCAAAGAGAAAGTCCAATGAGCTACATGTTTTTTGCTGATAACAATTTGCTCTTAATGCACAGGGAAAGAGAGGGGCAAAAGTGAGTCCCAGCTCTGCCACTCTACCTGATATTCTCTGGCCTTTTTTTTTTTTTAAATTTAACTACTGTACTCATATGGCAATTATTTTTACTTATTCAAATTCTAAAATGCACTTTTTTCCTCGCTCTGTAAATGCAAAGGAATAGGTGTCTTGGCCTATTGAGTTGATCTTACTTGTGTAAAAAGGGTGATGTTGGAAGACCACATGATGTTGGAAGTTCTCTGCATGTTGCTGTGTCGTTCTTAGAGATGTAACTGCTGGCACAGTTAGACAGTTGTTGTGAAAAAAGCAATTATAACTGACAGAAATATCAGAACTAACATAGCCAAGAGTATTTACCCAGCGACTCACTATAACACTGAAAGAGCAAAAGCTCACAACTGTCCTTCAGCCACAAAGTCCAAACAATCTGGAAAATGTTCTCCACCTCAAAACTCACTCATCTCAGTCCAAAGAGGCTGCAGCACAACTCTGCCTCTGGGGATACTGACCTTGGGGATCAGCACACCCGATGTCCTACTCCTCCTCCTGCTATTGACGACCACTACTCGAGCAGCAGCTAAAGAGGTAGTAAAGACAACACCATTTCTGTAACCTTGTCGTTTTCTATGCATTAATAATCACTCTTCACAGAGACAATAAATAACCAGACTCATTCATACAGATCTAATTATCACATAGTATTTGAGACCTGAGTTCCGTCCGTTCTGACCTAAACCACAATCATAGGAAATGCACTTTGAAACTCAATAGTCTCGTTGAATTCATATTAATCCTGCAGCACCTCTGCAGAAGGTTCAGAAAGTCTAGAAAGAATTTCATTATCGGTTACAGCTATTGTAAAACATTAAATTAATAAATGCAAACCCTTTTCCTACGTATGAGACCCCATTAAAAAAGCTCCAAAAGTTACCTCTTCCTCTCCTGCTGTTGTTATGGGGCTAGTGTCACAAATTTGGTTTCTCTGGAGATACAGGTTTATCTTCTTCACAGAGATGAAAAATGTATTGCTACTGAAACACCTTTAAATAAAGCAATTTTGCTCAAAAATTATATACAAACTTGCATATATAAAACCAGCAAAAATACCTACTTGCCATAAATTTTGTGACAATAATAGTAATACATTTTTTGCTTTCAGACTTAAATCTGTGTCAAACCACTAGTCAGGAGAGCACCTAATGTAAAGAACACATTAGCCTCATTTCTGTACGAAGCAGGTGGTTTCTTCCACCTTTCCTCTGAAACATCTGGTGCTGGCTACATTCAGAGACAAGTTTGTAGAGCAGATTGATATGAAGCCTAATTTCATACGGCAAATCCTCTGGGACAAATTCCACCATAGTGTGCAGGTGTACCATGACTCTGAAGTCAACTATTTTGCATAATTTATATCATTATAGATTTGTCCCATGTTTGTTGGATACGGGTTTTGAGGTTTTCTTGCAGTTCTTCTCCTTTTAAAGCAGGACTTCATTGGATTTTAACAAAAGAAACACAAAAATAAAAACCACAAAATTGTGTTTTCTTTAGCACATTAACTCCTGGATATACAGATGGGTCCTATGTAACGCTACTGAATTAAAGCAGGGAAAAAATGCCCTGTTTCATGAGATGGTCACATTAGCCATTGCAAGAAGTATGATGCAGTCGGATACACAGCAATCTCATTATACATGCAAGTGCCTGTTGTCTAGGTCTGAGAGCACAGTTGTTGCTCCTTCACCAAGTGCTGCCAAGATCTACAAACAAAACTGATCGTATTGTCTCCAGCTGTATTACTCAACATAAGGAACACTTCATCACTGAGAGTGCTTCTGACCACCTGCAGCCTGCCCTGACAGTTCTTTTCCTTCCTTCCTTCCTTCACAAATGCATACGGCAGCGATTTTAAAGCAGAAGCAGGGATTTTTTACCTGGAAACAATTTGAGAGCTCGGGACCCACGCATACAGGGAATGCGCAGATGGTCCAAGAGGTCCTGGGAACAAAGGAAGAAATGAGAGGGATGAATAGCCTTGTCGTCATCCTCCTGTTCCCTGTCCATGGCAAAGATATCTGCAGACTATTTGGTTTCTTTCCCAATAAGAAATTTTTACACACTGCCTGCTAGAAATTTTGTATTCATACTAGAATTGCAAATTACTATTTCTTCCATTAGAACTAAAATCCTGTTTCTCACAGGAAACATCAAATAATCTTTTTTCCAGAATTTGGGAAAGGACTAATGGTCACCCTCCCATTTTCTCTGCAGACCTCTGGTTATATGTACGTCAGGCAATGATAACACCACAAAAAGGCTGTTATACAAAGGTAAACTTAAAATACAAGGAGTCTGTATAGCCAAGCTGGTGACAGACCTCTCAAAACCGACAGCAAGCCTCCATGAATTCAATTGCAAGCTGTAGATCCAATCAACCTATATTTTATTTTTCTTTCTTAATTTAACATGGACTCCTCCATGCATCCTGCTTACAGCAAACACCAAGTATTCATTACAATCAATAGAGTGTATTTTATTGTGACCTCTCAGCTGTAGCAAGATCTTTCACCCAGCAGAAATCATTCCATGTGAAGGGCCCTTGAGTACAAATCAAATGAAAGTAGACTGCAATCGAGGGAAATTATAGTCATAACTGCTGTAGAAACGAAGTCAACTCTTTCTCTGCATGATCACAGCAAACAGTGCAGATGCTCTCTGCTATCAGCATTGATGTAGGTGCCAAAATTCCTTCCTGCTAAAAGGGTTTTAATAAAATGCCTTTATCCTAAAGGGATGTGTCATCAGTACTACACAAAAACAAAGTCAAAAACAAGCCTTGAAAATACAGTAGGAGCCCAGGAACCAATTTGATCTACTAGTGCCAATACAATATAAATAGGAGTCTAATGACAGACATTACACTCCAGTTGCAAATAAGAATCCACACATTGCCTGACTAAGTGATATGTGTGGAGTTGTAACAACAAAGCACACTTGAAGGTCCCCTGCCCCAAGAAGTTTGACAGAATCACACCCTGAGAAACCCAAAACATATACTTATTTAGAAAATTGAATGTTTTCTTTCTCCTTCCAACTACTCCTTCAGCACAGATTTTACAGCGTATCATTTTTTTCTCTACAAAGCTTATAAAAGCAAGTCATAGATCCTACAAAGTAGTAAATCAGCAGAATCCAAGTTAGCTTGACAACAGCCAAAAACTAAGAACACATAATGGAATCTGCTTGCAAACAGCCACCAACTGAAAATGCAAAATATTATTATTTATGACCGTATAAATCAGAGAGAACTCACTAGCTGGCAAAAAAGTACTACAGTCAATAAAGGATCACAGAAAGGGCAGAGATATTGTTCTTCTGAGCACACATCAAGTTCAGGGCTCTAAGCCCTTAAACAGAAGATCCAGTTTAGCAGAGATTTTGAGCTGTCTATGAGAATAAATGAGCCCTTTCATGAAGGTAGAAATCTCTCAGTTGCCCTAAATAAATGAATGCAAAATGCACAATTCTCTTCTAGGAGTCACAGACATTGTGTACCTCGCTGAAGGAGCACAGGCCACTTTATTTCAAAGACAACAGTGAATAAGTAAAAAACTAATAGAAACTTTAGTAAATGGTCCAAAACTATTGAAGGATACTTCCTCTTTAAAAATAGCCTTCACAAACTTACCAACTAAAAGAATCCTCCTTAAAGGCTAACTCCTAGTATGTTAAAGATTAATTTACAGTGCTGACTTCTCTAAGACAAAAATGCAAATAAAAGCAAAACATGTTGCCTTAATTGAAGTGCTTGCAGGAAACATACCCATTTCCATCAATAAGAAACAGCATGCTCTGGGGACCAGGACAGATGGATGACAGGCAAATGGTGAGAAGTCTGAACTGATCATCTCTAACATCACTTTAGAATTCCATTCTCTTTCCATTCTGAAACTGAGAAGTGGGGGGAAATATCAGAGGAGGGGAAACATCTTTTTGCCTATGGAAAAATAAATGTAAAAACATACCATCTTTTTTATGGCCTCACCTATCTACTGATTTGGCAGATATTTGCATATATATAATTTTTTTCCCCATTAAAGATTTTTGAAAAATGTAAAGGAAAGTCAAATTAGTATTTATCTTCTCCTGGCTGAGTCCCTTTCATAGGGAATCATCAATCTGCCGTTATTGGACCCAACAGTTGCATCCCACACATTATCAAGCCAGCTGAATCTGGCAAGATTCCAAATACTGTCTTTACTCTGGGTCTGTTCAGCAAATTTCTGGATACAGAAATCCTGTCTGAAGCCCTCTGCAGGGGATCCTTTAGTCCTACTGCCCTGGGCCAGGAACCAGTGGTAAAACCCAACTCAACTCTGCTGTTAGGCACATTCTCCTAGAATTACACCTAGCTGTAACTGTTCTGGTTCATGTAAAATCAAAACTAAAAAAAACCCCAAAGCAAACAAAACAAGCAAAAAAAACCCACCCAGACATTCCATGGAATTTCCTACAAACGTGTGCTTTAATTTTAGCTAGTGCTAGAGCATTGCAATGTTTGGAAAAGAGACAAATAGTCAAAAAGCGTCTTCCTTTGGAGTGTTGATCCCTTCTTTTCCAGAAGTAGGTTGAATGTAACCTTTTCTTTTACAGATATTTCTCCTTTACAGTCTTGGAGCACTATACTTTTTCTTCTTCATATACTTGAAATTTTCCCATGTCTGCCCCATCTCCCCTTCTTTATCAGCAGCTGAGCAGAGACCACATAAAAACCAGTGATTCTGCTCATAGAAACCCTTTTATTCTACCACAGTGGAAACATCTGCTGAGACCTTGATTGGCCTCTTACTGCTTCCCAGATGCATTCACCACTACTGCAAAAAAGGATTTTCTCCTCTACATTGAAGGTCACAGTCATAAATGATGCTCATAAAACAAAGAAAAACTCTTGTCCTGACAGGAGCATATTCCCCACACTGTTGTTCCTGTCTTTATGTACCAGAGAACCAACACTCTGTTGAAGGACGGCTCTGCAGCAGGGTATCAATGGGCTCCCCCAGCAGAGCCCAAGCCGTGTGTTACACCAACACAAGCAGGCTGCCTGCAATCCCCCCATTAGCTGCCTGTGGTACCCCTTGGCTGTGCTGTCCCGGTGGCTTCTGACCACCAAAATACTGCTCCTCTTTGCCTTTCCTAACTGGCACTTCTGGGACCAGAATGCGGACTGGATGCAGTTACAGCAGCATCTCTACCTCCAAGCTCGCAATTTAAAACAATCATTTTGTGTTAATGTTTCCTTACAAAGGGCATTGTCGCGTACAATAATTCATCAGCACAATAATATAAACATGAAATTAAGGCATAGGGAGCCACCGTAACATAATGATCCGTGAAACAGATAACTTCACAACATATTGTCACGGGCTTTCAGGCTGGAGAACAGATACTCCTTCTTAAAACAAGAAGTCAATACTTATCCCTGGGCTCTTCGTTTGTCAATTTTCTTCACAAATCTCTGTGTAGCCATAATGTGGGTCCAGGCTTACTTTAAAACATCTTGTAAATTGAATGTTGTCTCAAGCTGAGCTCTCCGGATTGGGCAGTGAGGTCAACTCACCAAACATGGAAGCCCCCAACTACACAATCAATCATGAAGTCAGGATTCCAGACTGTGTGTATTTTAAAGAGCATTTTAAATACACCAGTACTGAAACACTCTTAGCCACCTGACCTGTTGCTACTAACAATAAATAGATCCACTCAGCCAAACTCTGCTGTCACCAAGAGATTCATGTAAATTAAAATAACCCTTTCTTCTTCTTCTCATCAGTAACCACCTAATAGATCAGCTTATAAGACATAAAGCAAAGAGCAAGTCAGAAGCAATTAAGGAAGATTTTGTGCATGCTCAGAGGTGGCCACACAGGAGATCTGAGAATAAAATTCTGAAGGATTGATCACACCACAATGCAGGAAACCTGCAACCTTAACATCATAATTTCTTTTCCCTCACTACTAACATATCAGTTTCTTAAGATTAAGAATTACAGCTTTGTTTATGAGTTGCACAGAAAACATTTGCACCCTTCATGTAATATCTTCTGAGCTACACCTTTTCATTAGCTTCTTTCAGATTGCTCAATATCTGCACCAATTGCCTCCATTCCTTGCTGCTGACTCTCATGACGCTTACCATTAATTTGTTGCCTAAAGAAATCATTCTGGAAACCTCCTGAAATAACTCACTTGTTCAGTGCATAAAATTAGGCTCTTCTACAATAAAGGCTGCAGCTTCATCAAACAGCCAAGTTCTAAACAGGATTACTTGAGTCTTGATTTGATGCCTTCAGGCTCTACACTGTCATGTGAAGGAATCATTAATAAAGCAACTATGGTTTTTACACCTAGAACACTTCACTTTTCAGCAGAGAAAAAAGCATACCGATTTATTTGAGCTAAATTCTCAAAAATCCCTGGGAAAAGGGCCAAGTAGCAAAAAAAAAAGAAAAAAATCAGCACAAGACCAAAGAAAGTAAAGCAGAACAGATCTTATCCTCTTCACAACTGTTGACCTACAGCAAAACAAATTATAATCACTTCTAACCAATCAGATTGCTGACTTTTTCAGTCTTACTCTTTCTTTATCTGTGCAAATATAAGAAGTTGATGTAATACTGGATTCCTTCCCGTAGTCACCTTATCCCACAACTTCAGAAAGAATACAATAGCATTTTTTTTCATATGTAACCAAACAAGCAATATTATCTGGGAATCAACATTTACCTTAGGACGGGAGAAATTTCACTCTGCCTTCTCCATTCTAGAATTAGTAAATTACTTCAGCTCCCTGAGAAGCTCTGTTAGCTGATTAAAGGACAGCGTGCAATTTGCTTAAATGGAATACAAACTTATTATGCAGTTTCCTTAGACCATCTATAATGTTAACGGGCTACCAAGGAAGCACATTAAATATGCCAAATCCTTCAATCAGGGAGATGGGGGATAGGAGGTGACAGAGAGAGAAATTACATATATTCAGGTATTAGTATACTATAATTCATCTCAAGAAGCTTTTGAAAGGATCCTGTTAATATGTCAACATTTTTTACTCTGAATGAATCTCAGCCTCTCCTCTCTTCTGAAGCACTGGGGGGTTTTCTGGGGAATAGGAAGAGCAGGTCTATAAAATTTCTTCCAGGCTGAACAGCAAAAACAGCAGCTGCAGGAGGTATGAGTGGCTTTTTGGCAGAAAAGCATCCTGTCATACATCAGATCCACACTCATTAGTATTAGTGAGCATTGCTGCAGTCAGAATTAACTGTTATGCACAGGACTCCAGGATATTTTAGCCCCAAACAATGAGAAAGCTTATGTATTTTAACATTAGAAGTAATGGTGGCATCAGCTCAGCGGCACTCCTCATTCTTTTGAGCAGGATGCAAAACTAATGCCCTCCTGTTAGTTTAGTTGAAGACTTCCAAAATATTAAATAGAAAATATAAGAGTCTTGTAACTGGACAAAACAAAATAAAACCTGACATGGAGAAAAATTAAGAAAGCATCATTATTTGGACCTATTTCTGCATGGTACTGGGCACAGACTGAACATTAAACATTAAGCATTACTAGGCATTAAGAGGTCTCATTGCCATTCAGGTAACATCTAACAGAATCAGGTCTTTTATTAGGAGATAGTAGCTACAGAAAAGGTCATCGTAGCATTTTTAATCTGTACATCTCAAAGCACCACAGGAAAGATGCTGGTATCATTATGCCCATTTTACAGATTAGGAAATTGAGGCAAAAAGCTTAAAAAAAAAAATCATCTTCATCAGGACTTGACAAGCTACTATCAGAGCTAAAAACAGAATCCAATTCTCTTAAATCCTCATCTAGTCTAGTCACGAGCTTTCCAGGAGAAAAAGGAGACAGTTGTTCTGAGACAATGATAAGACCTGTGCAGTCAGCAAGGGAGACAAACACTTAAAGCCTAAAAAAAAAAAGCTCTTATTTTTTCCCTTCTTATAGCCAATGCAGTCACCAGATCAATAAGTAGCCTGGAGTGCTATGACCATGTTTCCTGGCCAGGTTTCAGATGGTACCCCAGACAAACAAATCCAACTGCCCCAACGGCTGCTCTGAACTGCATGAAATTCCCTTCAGACAGAAAAGTCGTATGCACAGGACAAGTTATAGGATAAGGACATAATAGCAAGATGAATTGTTAATTTTAAAATGTTTTAAATTGCAACATTCCTTTAAATATAAACAATTCCCTGCATAGTCTTGACAGTACTCTCATTAAATGCTAATAGATGGTTCTGTAATAAACAGAACCTAAAATTGAATCACATTTATATAGTTTGAGATGTCACGAGTAATAGTGTTTTGCAACTTAGGAGTGAGAAAAATCTTATATTTACATGGCATTGACATCTTCTAGGTGTAGAACAACACTTAACAGTATCTTACATTCTCAATTTATTTCTTTTGTACGAAAATTTGCAGTTATTCTATAAATTTAAAATGTTAATTGTTTAACTGCCCATCATGAGGATGTAAGAAAGCCTTTTCAGATTCCCCTTTTTGAAATACAAGCAGAGCAATCACTCTCGTGCACCATAACAACAACAAACCTAAGGTATTTTACTTCTGAGATACAAGTGATATACCACTCCCTCATCAGAAATGCAAACACTGGGGCTGAAGAGAAGAGCTATACCCAAGAAATGTTTTCAGAAGCTCACATTTCTCATAACCTATTATCTAATCCTTCTCCAGGTGCACAGACCTTGATCTACTGCAAGCAAAGCTGCTGGTAATGCTGAAGTAATGGTTAATTAAATATGTTGTTCTAAGACACTTTGAAATCCTTCAATCAAAGGTACCATGCAATTTCAAAAACTATTATATCCGATAATCACTGTTATCAGCTACTATAATAATATAAATTACATTAATACAAGTTGCAGGCCTACCAGTGGAAATAAACCTGAAATTCAGAGAAGTCATAAAATGAGATTCTGGGGCTGGGACAGAGGCAAATGGCTCAGGCATTAAACATGCAGTACAGTCTCAGCTTCCTTTTCCCTCGGAGCCATAGGATGCACATCTCAATTAGGGCACAAAGGACACAAAGTCCGAACTGTTTGTCACTGCTGTTCACCCGGTTCCGAGCTCATCACGGCCCCTCGCTACGGAAACCACACCGTTCCTGCACAGTCACGGCATTCAAACTGGAAATAACAGCAGGGCTAAACAAAAGGTTTTACCTGAGTTTGATATGTGGAATACCAAGTGAAAGGAAACAAGATGAGAACCAAGTTATTCACTTGGTTTCAAAAGGATGTGCATAGAGACCCCAATTTTAGCAATAGGGTAAGTCACTAACATCGGTTGTGAGAAAAAGCAGACAAGCATAACATGTAAGCTCTGCAGTTTAGTGGCAATGTTGCTTTAATCTAACAATGATTAATTACCTGATTTAATTATATTAGTAGCTACCATGAATGCAGGGCTACAGCTCGAACATGAACCAGAAACTAAATTTTCCAATTTCTTTACATCTACAGGTTCCAATTCTGTCTACTAAGAAGTTTCAAACAATGGTGATGCAAGTGTTATTGCTTGCTATGATAATATCTGGATGAAATTACTTATTTATTTTCTCGTGTAGGTTTTATAAACTGGAAAAACACAAGTTTAATAATAACTATCAAATAAATATCAGTGCAAACTCCCAGAAGTATGTGCATACACGCTGCTTATGGTGATGTAAAGCAAGGTATGTACCGAGAGGTAAACTAAACTGATAAAAGGACTAAAACAGTGTAACTTAATTTCTTCATGTGCATGCCAGCAGAAGAAAATAGCTTCAACTTAATTTAGGCTAGCATTTTAAAGGGATTTACACAAAATAATCTGTCTGGAAACTCTCAGAAATTGCCACCCAGACAAATGACAATAAGGTAACAGCTGACTGCATACCAGCTGACCCACTGCCACAGTCCACATCAGTTTTCTTAGACTGTAGCAAATAGTGAGATAACCAAAGTTAGTCTGGCCACCTTTCCATGAAACCTCAACTAATTCCCATAATTTCTCATCTGCCTTGGACAGATGCACAGTCACTGTAGATCAGATGATATCTTGTCAAGGTGCAACATTGGATGAGGAATGGGAGCACAGAGTAAAATTGGTCTGGCTTTCCACAAGAAAAACAGCTAAATGACCAAGCTAAAATAGGATAAACTGCATTTTGTTCCAGTTGCTGCATTTTTCAGACATCCATGCTGGCATAAACTAACTGGAACTGGTGCCAATTTTCTTTTCCTAGACAGAAACCTACAGAGACATCTATAATATGTACCGCCACTTTAAATAAGTGTGCATTTAAAATTCCTGAATGTAACTCAGTTCAAACCACTACAATTAAACCAGGTTTAATTTAATTTGCCTTAAATTGATTAGGAATGCGTTTAAATTAAACCAATGTATTCTTAAATCAGAATTCTGGATCAGAATACCACAACTACACAGACTTTATCACCCATAAGGTTATTTTAAAATAACCTCATCAGACAGGCCAAAATTATTACTGGTAAAGGCAGTGGAAGTTCCAATTAAGACTTCCATTTGTGGCCAAGTTCTCAATTGCATTAGTCTTCTGCACCTGCGAATGACCCAAAAGTGGAAATATTTGCCTATGAAAGATTATTATTAATAGTTGGCTGAAATTTAATCCTACCCAAGGAAATACTGTCAGGTAACCCAGAAAGAGTTAATTATTATGCTTGGAAGAAATGAAGTATTTCCTCAGCTTTAGCAATCCAAATTAAAAATATAAAACCTTTTGCTCCACAGATTCAAGGACTACAGCTAATTGGACTGAATCATAATACTCCTTAAAAACCAATACATATTAAAAGAACCACATTTGAAAGACTAGGAAAAAACCCAGCATAAAGTAACAAAATCTGTAAATTGTTCATGATTCTGCAAATCACTATCAAAGGGTTTACTGTCATCCTCTTTTAATGTCAAACTGTATAAAAGAGAATTTCTCTACGTGTTTTGATGCAGGAACATCTCAAAAGAGATTTATCCAGCTTATTGCTTTGGTTGGAAGTGCCAAAATATACAGAAAAATATTACTGTCCAAGATGTCCAATTTGATTTCTAAATAAAAGAAGTAATAGCCTGAGTTTCATCCATTACAGGAATCCCAGTGGTTTGGGAGTCACTCACACTAAAACGACAGAGCAAAACATGTCAGCACACACAGGAATAAACAAGACCTTGATCCAGGAAACTGCTCCCTGTTGAGACTACTTGGTATCAATTAGACTCAGAATTGACATGAGACATTCAGAGAAGTTTGTAAGACAGAGGCCAAAAACCTAAAAGAAAACTTCAGCAGAAATTCCTCTCACTGCAACAAAAAGTCCCCTCTGTCACTTTTTCATTTTCCATTTTTGTTGTTCCTTCTATGTCTTATAGTAAGATATTTGGATGGTCAAGGTTTATTTCATTCTCAACATTTTTCATTAGTAAAAAGGGGATATTAGAAAAAGACCAAAACATTTTAAATAAATAATTACACATATACTACTAATATACAGTGTTTACTTCATAGGTGGACAAAATGTTTCTAAAGGGCTAAGAAATTTTATAGGGAGGTATTTCCCAAAAGTCAATCCATAAATTCCTCTCTTCTCCTAGTAGCAAATTTCCAAATATCTTTCGTTTTCGTTAAAAAGTTTCTCAGCTCATCCTTGTGAATACAGGGGTTGTCAACCGGTAGTTATGGAGAAAGGTCATTCTGAGCTGTTGTGATTCAAGTGCTGGCACTGGTTCTCAAATAAAGCAACCTTCTCAGTGCTATGAGAAAGGCTGAGAGTTCAGCATTTCTGATTTAGCTGCTATCGAAACTATTGCTGATGCACAAAGTTAGTGATTCTCAGCAATTCATACTAACCTTGGAAAATTTATCAAGAAAATTGAGGCATGTCCCACTGTACTTAAAAATTCACAGTATGTCTACAGTTTCAATCCTTTAGTTTAATAAAATTTAATTATTTTTTTTTTAAATGTGCTTCACCATAGAGCTTGTATGCTTCTCCTATCTTCCCTGCATAAAGTGAAATGCGGAAGGCAGACACTTATCCCAGCAGGGAACAACACTGAGATATTTCATGGCTTTGTGAAGTTTTAAATCAAAGGAGACCATGAGATCATCCCATCTGCTTAAGACACATCATAATCTATTATGTTTCATGTGGTCGCCTCCACACTGAGCCTCCTCTAACAGTGCTCAGTGAATGCCTGTCTACCAAAGCGGACACCTGGGATTCTCCTTCAGTCATTACTGGTTAAGCTGTGGCCTCTCTGGCCCCCAAAGCATCTGCAAATGAGTCCTGGACAAAGAAAACATCCCAGTTTTGTGTGGCGCTGTCGCCACGGTACTTCACACACCTTGTGCTTATGTGTGAAGTCAAGGCTGATGTAAGGACACCCCCCGGAGTCCATGGCACCTGATGACCCTGGCAGTAGGAGTGGCAGGTATATCACGGCGTAATGACAAAACCTGAACAGACAGTTATTCTCCCACTGCTGGTGTAGATGCCATTCTGAGTGACTGGCCGTGAGACCCTTACCTGAAAGACAGGTGTGAGGTGTTCCAGCACTATCAGTCTGAAAATGACTGAAGAACTGATACAACCCAAGCATCAGATCAGGCAGGAATAACTACAGAAGAGTTTTTTTACAGAAATAAATCAGCAGGTTCCTTCACTTCACACCTATGCAGATGTGTGAAACTAGGACACTTATAAAGACATTAATTTGCACTATAGCCCCAGCACCACTGAGACTGACAGCCAGCTTCAGGTGAACATGGGCAATACTTCACTGTCAGCTCTTCCTCTGTCCTTTGACCCATACCTGAGAGTGCCCTTCCTTCAGTCTGAACTTCCCTGTATTGCTGACATGACTGAAGCCTGGATTAGGGTGTTTATCAACCTATTTATAGGTCTTTGAAGATGATGGCTGCTCCCTTTCCCATTTAGAACTGATGTAATCACAACACAAATATGGCCAAGAAGAGAAATATATTCACAGCATGAAAATGGATCCATATCATCATGTCTGTCAAAACCAAAGTTATTCAAATGATTTCTGAAGAAGTTGCATGAAATTCAGTGAGGTGGTGTAGTTACTCCATCTTCATATTCTTGAATGAGAACATGAGGAGACACAGCAGGGATGTACTTGTCAGGTGTGAGAGAACTGAATCTCCCATGGGGCCCTAGAAAAGGAGAAGCCCTGATGCTAAATTAAAGAGAGAGGTAAAAGCACAGCTGTCCAGATAAAGAATCCCATGTGATTCCTTCAGCCAATGAAGTCTTTCAGCCATGAGATGGAAATAGCAAAAAAACTCAGAACCACCCGTTTCCTTATAGCTTCACTTTCTAGTTCTCATTGGCAACACTTCGACTGCACTGCCTGCAAACACGACCTCTCTTCCTCTCTCTCTGTTTTTTTCTGTAGTCAGGCATTTCTGCCTTTCCTTGAGATGCCACTGAATTCTAAATCTCAAGGAAAAAATTAGTCAGCAAATAGGAAGGAGCATAAAAGAAAGAAGGAGAAGGAGAAGGCAAACAAGTCAAACCAAACAAGCAAAGGCTTCTCTAGCACCAATACCAAAGCAGCAAAAGCCACAATGGCTGAGAACCTGAGGCTGATGTGATTTACTTGCCTGCCTGAGGACATTCAGTTCCACATAATCCACTGTCAAAGTCAATTATAAATATTACAGTATCTGCTACTGGAACAGATCCAATTAATTCAGACAAAAACATCAAATGCTGCCTGTAAGGTACATGAGCATTTAATGACAAGGACTTATACCAAGATACAATCAAAATGAACAAGCTGTACAAAAAAGCAAACCAAAGCTAGGTTGCTTGTGCCTCTCTGTTTTTAATATCTGCATTTGATTTCTCAAGGGATTATTTTAAACTTTCTTCAAACATAACAGCATCAGGAAATGAAGGACTTAAGGATTTTTTTTTTTTTTTTAACACTAGCCCATAAAGTTACTTTCCTAAGTCTATGTTAATATATCAAACCAGACATAATTATTAGATTTTTCAAACACTCAGAGCCAGGCACCTTCTGTTGAAATCAGCAATACCATCTATCTCTCACCACATGACTTTACCACTACTGCGAGGATGATCCACTCTTGACTGTGATGAAGTAGTGCTATTTGAAGAAGGAAACTGTGCTGGTAGGCATAGAGAAATGCTTTGAAGAGTTTGAAATCAAAGTACAGTCTCTTTCTGTCAAAGATATACAGGCAGAACTGTTTATTTAGGACTGGAACTGCACCGTGGATCTTTCCCCATTTTTAAGGCAGATTGGTGAATAACAATTTTTACCATATCTGCTTGGCTCCAAAACACCATCCCATTCTGGCAAAAGAGGAGCTTGGCCACATTTATTTCTGTCTTTGCCCTTTCTTGACTTGTATGCAATCTTCCTGTACTTCAACACAAAGCCTCTAATATTTTGGAAATTCCAGCCGGCGCAGAGCAGAGCAGAATGCACCCTCTGAAACACATGCTGCTGTGAGCACATCAAATCCATTCTCCTCACCTAAACACAGTTTCTCAACAGGCAACAAATGAAGTCCTAGCTCTACCAGATGCCAGAGTGTCTAAAAGATCAATAAAACCTCCAAAATAACCATTATGATCAACGTAATCCCATGGCCCAAGCCTGCACTCTGAGAGCAGTCCAAACATCAACACACAAGTGTAGTTTGACTTTCTCTCATCTTCTCTTCTTCCAGCATTAACACACAAGAGTAGGAATAGTATATAAACTCATCAGAAGCAAGAAGTAGTAAATAGTTGGACTTGATGACTTGAAAGGTCTTTCACAACCCCAGGGTTCCTATGGTTCTATGAAAATTGCTAGAAGGTGCACAGAAGGGCACTCATTAGAGAGAAGAATCATTCAATCCTACTGGAACATCAGAAGGTACTTCCAGCCCCTCATGGAACCAGGTCTGGACAGTGATGATGCACTGATGTAAGAGTAGCCTGTGGAAGCTGGTTTATGGGATACGTTTTGCTAGCAGACAAACTGCTCTGGCACATACACACGAGGGGAAAGCAAAGCCCACAAGAACAGAAAGAATCCTCTAAAGTGATATTCCAAGCAACTGTGCATATCCTTTATGAAGGAAAATTATGCTTCCACAGTTCTTCTAGAAAACAGATGCAAGCTTTGTTTCCAGGTCTTTAATTTTACTTCTCCCAAATACATCAATAACTTATTCCTGTATTTTCACTTCCCTTTAACAAGCTTCCACTGAAAATTGTGGCTGGCACAAGAAATTAGTTTTAGTCCACCTTTTTTGGACAGTAAAAATCTTTCTACACTATGTAATTTCATTTGGTACAATGAATCATTATAAAGTCAGCTTAAGTCCAAGATAACATATCTTGAGAACCTTAACAGAAAAGAAAAAAAAAAACCAGCACCTACCTAATTATACATCAAAGAGTACTTCTGGAATAAATTCTGTTATCTGCAATGTTAGAATTTTTTTAAGTGTTCTACTTTAGTAGTAAGAACAGTGCTGCTGGAATTAACTATTCTGCATAACTGTGCTCAGATATCAGGGGTGTCCGAATGTTCTTTTACATGTCCACTCTATTATTATCATTAGAGTTTTCTCATTTTGTATTTCCCACAGAAAAAAAATTCAATTCCTAATGCAGAAGTACTACTACAGTGGTTCTTTTTAATAACTTCAGTCTTGTCACAATTCAGCATAATATTTTCTAAAGCTTCTTTTTGAGTTAAAGGGCATGAAGTTCCAATAATACCAGTAATGTGTATTGCATTTGTATTTCAGTTTTCAATTATTTTCACATTTTTATTATCATTTTCTGTACAAAAAAATGTTTATATGGGGGCAGTCTCATTTTTCACACAATAATATATCTAATTCTGACATCCATCTGTCTGGAAATCTTTTTTATTATATTTGTCACAGGATATTTAGAGGTAACCTTACTCTGACATTTCAAGATATAACAACATTTTCTCATGCACACTAACGAAAATCCTTAAAGTCTCCTACACTATGCTGAAAATTTGCCCTAAATCATAGATATAATGTTTTACAAGGTATTTTCAATATTCATATTAGTTTTAATTTAAAACATTTAATCGAAGTTGATCAGAGTTAAGGTTGGAAGGGAGCTCTGGAGGTCATCTTGTTGAAGCCCCTGACACAAGCAGGGACATCCAGAGTTTGTTGCCAAGGCCCACATCCTTGGACAGCTTTCGGATATCCCCAGAGTAGGAGACTCCGTAACTTCCCTGGGCAAGCTGTGCCAGTGCTCACCCAGCCTCACCACGAAAAAGTGTTTCCTGATGTTCAGAGGGCAACACCTGTATTTCCCTTTGTGCCCATCAGCCCTGGTGCTGCCATGGGGCACCACTGGAGAGGGCTGGGATCTGGGTACCTTCAATTATTTGTATACATTGGCAAGATCCCCCCGAGCCTTCTCTTGTCCAAGATGAGCATCTCAGCATTCTCAGCCTTTACTCATAGGAGAGAGGCTCCATTCCCGTAGCAGTTTTCATGGCAGTTCACTGGACTCTCCCCAGTACGTCCATGTCTCCCTTGTCCTGGGGATCCCAGCACTGGATGCAGAGCTCGTGGCCAAGCAGAGAGGAGGGATCACCTCCCTCGACCTGCCTGATGCATCCCAACAACACAATGGCCTTTTTTCATTGCAAGAGCACATAGCTGGCTCATGTTCAATTTGGACACCACCAGAGTTCCCAGGACTTTTTCCTCTAAGCTGCTTTCCAGCTGGGTGGTCCCCAGCACCTCTTGGTGAACAGGGTTGTTTCTTCCCACGTTCAAAATAAGCCAGCAGTGTACCTTTGCAGCAAAGAAAAAGAGTTCTAGTACCTTGTACTGAATTAAAGTGTTGTCACCAGGTCCAGAGACAGACAGGAACGCTCGAAGGGAGGGTGTTGGATCCAGTATTAGTTACTGGAGTGCCTGGCTTGTTACTGGCCTGTTACTTCTTTGAGGCAGCCTTGAGGATGTGCCTATGAGATGTCTGAAAGAACAGACAATTACGGGCTGGTAATTGGAATGGAAGAATGTTCTGCACCCACAGTCCTTGGGAAAAAAAAAAAAGAAACAGAAGAACAGGACACGAAAAACTCGAATCAGTAATAGAACAAAAGAAGCGTTGATACGGTAGGAGACTATTCAGACACAATAGCTTTCATTGCTCCTCAGCTTTGATTAAACACCACAGCAGGCTCATCTTCTGCACTGAATGAACCAAGAGGTCCTTAGGAAAAAAATGGGGAAATCTTGGCAACACAGAACTAATTAAAAACTAATGGAAATCATACAGCAAATGAGAAGCCATGAAGAACAACTTAAAACTACAGATTCTTTATACATCCTTACCCAAGGACAGTTTCTTTCTTTCAGACAAACTTCATATTCAAATTTAGGTGTGTTTCCAAATGATTCATCTCTTTACATGCAACATCCAAAACCTTTTAAATGATCTCCCTTAAAAATAAGAGTTAGACTCATTTTTTAAGATGTTAGTTCTCAGAGCAGAGGTGTCATAGGAGACAATTATAAAATCTCAAAGTAAAATCTGCCTTTCAAAGGGTAGAAAGTAGTACAGTTGCATAATTCAAAAGGTAGTGTAATAAAATAATAATAACACTGGCAACTTCTTTCTAAAGATCTCAGAAAGCTGTACAAATATTGATGCAGATGTAAGCATTATAATTTATCTGGAAATTAGGAAATAATTTCCATTTCATTTCAGAGATAAAAAAGGCACACAGAGGTTAACTATCTAGCTCAGGGCCACTGTGCATTGCCACTGCTTTTAAAATATAAGTGAAAATTGCTCCAAAGTCACATACCTGCTTGCTGGATTCAGGAGTACTGTCTATCCAGAAAATAGATCATCTTGTGCAAACAAAAGAAGGTACAAATCTGCTAATACAGTATCTCAGTAATGGAACACACATAACATACAGTACAGAACAACTGAAAAGAGAAAGTTCTGAGGAATTTTTTTTGTTCTCTTGCCTGCTTTTATTACCAGAGGCAAGTGTGAACAGGTGTAGAAAGACTAACTGATTTGAAGAAATGCAAAACAGAACCAGCTGGACAGAATTACATTCCAGTAGAAAAATGTGACTGATAAGGAGGTGGGAGGAAGGAGGTGTGTTTACATGTGCTCATATTCTGTCAGTGCAGGGCTGAGTCTATTCTACAGCATTACCTCCCAAGGTGAGAAATGATCAGGTTCTATCCCACTTCTCTAATAACGTGGTAATGCACACCCAGGGCAATGCTGCAACACAGCCAGCAACATCCTAGACTGGCTTCTCGAAATATGAACCATCAAGGGTGTAATTCACTGGCATTACACTGAGATATTTTGATAGAATTGCACAAGAGAAATCAAACCAAAAATGAAAGGTGAAGCTCTTGCTTGATATGGTATTAGCTAATGTTTTAATCTTTAAAATAGGGGATAAGGGATCAGATGTACTTAATTTTGCTTAATAAGCTGTTTTTCACCCTTGCACAGAATTTAGCAGTCTATTTAATGGTCAAATAATTTTAATCTCATTTGACTGTGCCTCCTAAAGCTAACATAGCACTTGTAAGAATCCACTCTGTTGCTGAAAAAGTACTGCTTATTCAGGTGACATTTGAGTGGAAGTAGCTCTAAATTTACAATTCCATTATTTCCAAAATGTCATGTATTTCTAAGCAACATGAAGAATACCAGCTTGTACAACTTTACCCAATTAACAGATCAAAACACAGTGGAAAAGACAACAGATGCTTGGGACAACCTGAACATTGAACATCCCAGGAGAATTCAGATCCTACTGCTTGAATGGTTTTACCTACTATGAACCAAGACCGCTCTTTCTAGCCCTGTATATCAAGAGTCCTGGTTGTTACTTTGTATTGCAAAAGGGCTAGACAATATCAGAATGATTCAATGCAAAATGTTTTGTTTAATGGTAATGCAAAGTCTTGACAGAACTCATACATCAAAGCCAAAAGGGTCTGTGTTTTAAAAAGCTTTACAAAATTTTTACTTGTACTAATGTCGATCTGGTAATCTTTATATTAATTCTTCATTTCTGCAACACATGTAGAAGACTAACACACCCACATCCATTCCTTTCCTACAATTTTTAGGCATTCGCCTAACCAAAAGGACAGATCCTGTAGTGCATTATAGTTGGAATTCTATGGACCTTGACAGACCTAGGAGCATGTTTTGATGGCCAAATAAGGTAGTAAGGAAACAGAACTATAAAGGCTATTTACGTAGAAATTGGCAAATGGAAAGGTTTTGTTAAGGCTTTACCTGGAACTATGCGATTTATTTTTTTTTAATTTGCCTGTATTAGAAGAGGTGAATTTTTGTCTTAATAAATAAGGAGCAATTCAAAATTCAATTTTCAAAAGTTCAATAGGCTAAATGTATTTCTTAGTGTGTTCTAAATGCTGAACAGATTCTGTGTTGTCCCATGTTATCTCAGTTCTCTTCTTTATTCCTCAGCAGAACAGTGTCCAGGCAAATTATATCAAGGCACCTCCACAGAAAAAAAAGACCAAGTATATTCAGAAGATGTTAACAAATTTTGCAACCTCGATTTATACAGGGAAGTGGCAGAGGTTTTTGGCATTTTGCACACAAAATTGCAGTTTATTTTAAAAAATCCAACTGCTTTCCATCTTACAATAGCAAAGCATTTCTCATCTTTTGAGTAAAATCTTAAAAAGATATCTCAGTGTATTCCTTTTTATAAGCAGTTCATAATACTTAAGGAAGAATATTCTCATTTCATTACAATTGAAAAATAATTTGGATCATCTGGGACTCAAAACCCACACAGCCTAATAGAGAAAAATCTTATAAGAAAAGGTAATATTGGAAACAAATTCTGTATCAAAGCAAAAATAGGTGACTTTTAAAAATGTGAACAAATCAGATTTCATGGAAGTGGATTTATTTTCTGCACCAGTTACAACATCATTAACTTGCACAATACTCAGAAGTCACAAGACTGAAAGAGAAGCACGCACAAGAACAAATACTTCCCAAACAACATCCTGTCAATGAAGGTAATAGAACTTTTACTACAACTTACCACTCTATAGAGCTGATAGTTAAATCAAGGTATGCCCCTGAACTGTTAGTCTTTCATATCTCAGAAAAGTGCCATCAACTGTGTCATGATAGAAGAACTGAGTCTTTGTCTCTGCACCTGGAAAGCTTTTACCCAGCAGACATTTCATGAAAATGAGTGTATTTCTTCAGAAAGTTTTAGTTTTACCAAGTGACCATTCTTTTTTTCTTTTTTTTTTTCTTTCAGAAGAATGTTTCATCAGAAAATTCATTATCTGAACTCTTGAGCATCCTCTTGGAGATGAATGTATTTTTCTGATATCATTTTTCATTAGTTTCCCTCCACAGAAAGATTGTAATATATTCTTATTAAAATAGCTATCCAGGAATGTCAGAAAGACAGACACTTTAAGGAATATGAAAATAGTGCACAAAGAGGACGTAAGAGCCTCCCAAGGAATCGGTATGGAGGAGCAATCAATTATCCCCAGTGTGTATTGCCCACAGTCTGCAGATGGAGTTAGGAACGGTACTTGGTTTTGTCATCTATGGTCCCAAACCAGAGCTCTCGGTTTTTTGAGTAGGCTGAATGGAAAAACAAGTCTGGCAGTCTTGAACAGGATACACTGAATCTGTCATAACTTTCTCATTGTTAGAGGTCCATCATATGCCTCCAAATCCACCTAATCAGAATGGGTAAGAGTATAATGCTAATAAAATAGCCCAGAGACTGTTCTCTGGCTGCACACCACATGGCATTTGACCCTGAGTCCCTCTGGGCCCCATGAATTGCCCCTCTGACCACAAGACATAATTATTTTTAACTGTGTTTCTTTTCAGTTCAAATCACCTGAAATAACACGTGAGCTGTTAATACAGCACTTCCAGTTTTGGTTGTTCTCTGCCTGCATAATTTTAAATCTAAAAATGAGACTTAAATATTCTTTCCATAATGATGTGTCACACTATAACAGCAGACAAAAAATGAGTATGTATTACCATATACTACTGCCATGGCTGGTAGCTGTACTATAATTAAAAATTGTTAATGGTTCTATAAGGAGTGTCTAATTCATAGATTTTATCATTTAGCCTTAAAAGATAATGGGTTCATTTTACTTCACTTACTTGAGTGAGTAATCTTGACTTGTGAAAGAAGTCCCGTTAATGAGTCACATCAATAAAGATGCTGAATTGATCCCAAAATGAGAATAACTTTTACAGTGTAAACTTTAGTTAAAAGCTACATTTCTTTCTTTTCCCCCCTCTACCTCTAAACAAAGAAGTACAGCACCATCTGAACCAAAATGAAAACACGTAGATACTCTCAGTTAACCCTGGATCTGTTTTCAGAATGAAACAGAAGATTTAACAAGTGATTAGTCATTAGAGTATTATGATTTTTTTAAAAAAAACCTCTCTGAAATGCAGTTCAGGTGTTTATCTTTGCTCACAATCAGCAGTCAATGCACTTCTAAGGCAAAATCCAAAGGCTCTTACAGCCACTCTTACAAGATGCTGAGTTTATACTCACTTCACACACAGTACAAGCCCACGCTCACTTCAAATCCGGTAGGAATTATCAGATCCAAAAGAAATGTTTGTTCCTGGATAATGTCTATGTATGACGACTTCTTGTCAGCAAATATGAGGGTTTTACACATGTTATGAATGCCTGTTTGACCACCTGGTCTTTTTTACAGCTATCAGTCCCTCTCAATACAAAAGAAATTCAGTCATTTTGATGGAGATCTTATCTGCATTTTTATGCAGTGCCTCTGCTGTGGGATTTCCCAGATCCACCAGTTACCCCTTGCACTGAACATCTCACATTCTGTAATATAATATTGTATTTTTTCCCCCAACATTATTATTTCAGTCACGACGCCAAATGATGTGCCAGAGCCTCAATACAGATCTTGTATCACTTAGGATACCACCACACAAAAGTGCTAAATCACAGTGAAGAATGATGTTTCTTTGAGGGACATGAACTGCAGGTTACCGAGGCAAATAAAACAATCCAGATTCTTCTGCTAAGAAGAACAAGGGACATGAATGTATATCAAGGGCTAGGAAAAATTAATGCATCAAAACTGGTGACAGGAGAGTGCAACATTCAAGGTACTAAGAGTGCTACAGGGCTAATGCAAAGGCAGCCAAGCCAATGAGGATTCTGAGGATTTACCTTTCTTTGTGCTGCTTATTTTAGCTCATAAAACTGGAATATGGTTTGTAAAGCCAAAACCTGAACTTCATGAGCTAAAATCCTGCCATGATAACCCAGTCCCCCAGCTCAGTCCTTTTAGCAATGCAGGAAGCTGCTCTTACCCACGTTATCAACTTCAGACCACAAAGAGTTTCTAAGACAAGTCAAACATTAAAAAGGCACAAGAAACCCTAAATAACACCTCAGTAGTAGAATACAACAGAAAACAACATGAAGGAAAGTTCTCTGGCTGAGACTCACAGGAACTGAGGGATTATTTTTATTTATACACATGTATATGTATATATATATATGTGTATATATATATGCCTTGAGCACCTAAGAGGCCTTGACAAAAAGCTAAAGTGTGTTGGCTAGAATAACTGGAAATTATTCCTGGTGCAGAGATTTTCTTCCAAGTCTTCAATTACAAAGGAACTGGCTGAAATCTTCTCAGAACTGGCTGAAATGTTCTCGGAGTTACCATACATTGAGACCATGCACCAGTGGGGTGGATCCTTTGGAACAGCCTGGAAAGCCCCAAAGGTCAGCAGCTCCCAAAGCTGACTTGTGACACAGAGTGAAAAACAAGATGAACAGGTCCAAAACTATATTAATGCTTCCTCAGGCTACAGACGGGGAAATGATTTTAACCTGGGAGCAAAGAAAAGCTGGATATTGGGAATGCAAGTGTGGGAAGGTACTGAGCACTGAGTAGAAATAAAACTCAGGGGGCTTTCTAAGGAGTCTATCTATTTTCAAGCTGGTATTCTGAAAGACTTAGCACATGCATTCACATGAAAATAGTTCTAATAGATGTCTCAAATTGTCATATGAACAGGTAGCAGCAAGTATTGAGCTTGTGTTTATGAAGCAGTGAGAAAAAAGAAGTGATCCAGACAGTTACTGCACTGTTTGGACCTCAGTGGAACACAGTGCCTTCAAACTGGTAACACTGATAGACAGAAATAAATACAAAATTAATTCAAAGGCAAGGAAGTCCAGACTAAATTTGACAGCACTCTTTTTTAAAGAAAGCTGACTTTAAAAGAAAATCCTTAGATGTCCTCTGTCCAGTCTTCAGTAAAATAGCTGATACAGGGCTATGTGGGAAATTAATAAATAATGCTAGAGAAGAAAGAGGTAAAAAAGGGACGGTTAGACAGAAAGGAAAAATGGAAATAGAGTGTTGGATAGTTGACAGTTTGAAAGGGGCAATTTGACAGTGGAGGGAGCTTAATGGTACTTACAAGAGGATCAGTTCTTGGGCCAGGTCTTTTTAAATTTTCCTTCATGCTCATAGCATAAAAATGAGTGGTATGACGACTCAAAGCAAAGAAGTATTGTCAATACTAAACAAAATCACTGCAGAGAAAGATTGGAACGATGTGAGGACAGGAATAATGGAAAGAAGAATTTGAACTCCAATAGTATTTACTTGAGGACATAAATGCGAGTAAATTTAGGAAAATACTAGCAAAAAATAACTGAGGAAGAGGACCTATCTTGGCTGTGAGGCACCAATTTACCGGGAAACTAGAAAATCCTTCCTCTCTTGCACCAGCATTTATCTGAGGATAAATGTACCAGCAGAACACACACACTCCCACTGCATGTGATGCAATTTCAGATGGGCAGCTGCCTAGACTCCCAGTCTGTGCCAGGAATGAAGACAAAATCAGCATGTATTTTTTGAGGTATTTTCTGTGGACACAGAGAATCGTATGTGCCATTATAGAAGGCACTGGTAACCAGTGGAAATTGCGGATAGCTATTAAATAAAAGGAAGACCAGATGGAGAGAGGCTACTAGGAAAAGTGCAAGAGTCATGGTAGATAAAATAGCAGAGCTCTGAGGCTGAAGTTTCAGAAGATCTTGGCCAGTCTTTTTCCCTTGGGTTGAAATTGGCAGTCTTCGTTAGCCTGTCTCTGTTGGAAGCAAAGTGACAGTTCTGAACCAAAAGCAAAATATTGTGGGTTTTTCTTTCTTTCTTTTTTTTNGAGCACAGTTATCTTAACAGACTTTTTAATCAAAGCTTTACATTTGTACTTACAGCTGTATGCAGAATGAAGATTACAGACATAAAAGAGAGATTAAAAAAAATAACAACTCTGTTTGCCAGGTTTATTTTCCATGCCATTGTAGAAGAGTGCATTGTACCATTGTAGACTCAAAGAAAGGATCAGTAACTTCCCAATAGCTCACTGTTGCATTTTTACAGGTTTGTACTTGAGAATTTTTGCATTCAATCAAAAAAATAATCTGTTGAATCTGTCATCCTGCCCTCTCTAGTAGTCATGGACAGATAATTCATGTGATAGCTTCAACTTTGTTCCTTGATAAGGAATTGTTTGATATCATAATGATGCATGAAGTTCCTCCCTCACCTCTGGTATGTGGAACTTAGACTACAGTATGAAAACTTAGATCCCAGTAATAGCCATTCTTTTGAATATTTCTAATACAAGCTAGCATTACTGTTGTTGTGCAGTAAACATCACTGTTAAGTGGGAATACCCATCTAGAAACATGGGCTATATATGACATATCAAAACAATTGATTGAGTCTGTCTACTCTCTTCTCTTATTATTCCTGAGGCACAAGGGAGGAAGGAGCTGCCAGCCACCTGAAGAGCTCAGTGCCCAGTCTTCTTTTCCATCAGCGCAGCATTTGGCAGCCACAGAAAAACGGGAAAACGTCAGTGAAGGGTTTCTGTGAAAGCAAGCAGCAGGAACGGGGATAGATCAGTTCTGGAGATGGCAGTGAAAAATAGACAAAGCTTTCCTTGATAGATATGGACAAACATACACTGCATCGCACATCAGCAATACTCCCATTGCTTCAGGGAAGCATCAATTCTTGCAAATATACCAAATCTCATTGATTTGGGCACATTCAGTAAGCCCAGTTCCATAAGAACTAATCAAATTTGAGTGCAAATCCTCTGGTCAGTCCATTATGCGGCGGGCATGTCACCATGGAAGCACCACGAGACATGACCCAAGTGCTTTTAGAAGAAGCTCTGCAGCCAGATGTATCAGAAAGAGTGAGCATCACCAACATAAATAAATCATGGCAAAAAAAAAAGATTGTCCACATATTAAAGTATCAATCTAGCATTCAGGTTACTACAATTCAGTTTTGCTCCACATGTGATTCTGTCTGTGCTCCAGGGCAAAACATCTAGTGTGGCCTCAGTGTCAATTCTGTTCACTGGATTAGTGGCATGATAATACTTTCCTGCCTTAGAAGCCTTTTGTAAGGATCAATACATTAAGGATTCTTAAAGATTCAGATCATATGTTACTGAATGATTAACCAAGGTAGCAAGAAATGTCAGACACTTCTATTAATCCCATCAAGTTCATTGCCTCAAATCTTGAGGCAGTGATGCCACAGTTGAGTAAAAAGGGTTTCCTGCCATCAGTTTAAAACTGAAAGGCTGTGATTCCACTGTGAACCCTTTGTTCTTGTGTTCTGAGACAGTTAAATTGGGCCACCTCCTTGACCTTCACTAAACCATTAATAATTTATACACCTCTTTCATTTCACCTCTTGTTAATCTCTGTTGTTACATAAATACCCTAATCTTTTTAATCTCTGCATCTATGGAACTATAACCATGCCTCTGATCCTTCTAATTGCTATTCTCTATTTCCTATTTCCTTTATGGCCTAAGTGAAATAAAGTGACCAAATTGAATATATATTCCAAATGGAAGGTTACTATTGCTTTATGTAAGAAGTCTATAATACATCTGATTTATTTCAGTATACTATCTCTTTTTTTTTCCCTTGTGTATGTCAGTGCTTTCAATAGGAAGTCCACAGTGAGTGCATAGCCTCTTTTTCTGAATATAGCTGCTGATCATTTAGGACTTCTTAGGTGTGTAAGCAAGCCTAATGATTTTCTTCCAATGTCTACTAATCTTTTCTTACTTTCTCAGCTACTGTTGGAGTACAGGCTTTCAAACTGTAGCTCCCTGCATTCTGCACCCTAGTGTTCTCTCCATTTTGCTCTTTATTAATTTCTTCTGTCTCCCTGCATCAGCACAGCTTTTTCCTGAGCTTTGCTCAAAAATCCTGGTTAATTAGTATCCCATTGTACCTTGTATCTTATGCCTTTTTTTTGCATGAATCCAAACCTGATCATGTGGGCACAATGAGAAGACCTTCACTCATATATTTCACTGTTTAGCTTTGCATTCCCCTATCTGCTTCTATGAACTCTCTTGCCTATCTGTTGGAATCTTTTCCTGTCTTCCTTCCTTTCTGTTTTTCTTTAAATCAACAGTCTCCTGGCCCTCTGTAGAGCACACCAACTGTGCTGTACCATCATTTTGTGTTACCCATGAGAAGGTGCCCTTTGTGCTCCAATTCCTGTTGATGCCATTTTAGTTAAATCCAGCTGCAGTGCAGCGGGGACTATTGTCTGAGTCCAGTAATCTCAGGCCAAACACAGACTTTGCAAAACACACCTGAGGCTCTGTAGTCAGAGCTTTGCCTGCATGTCCTTCAGAAAGGTACTTCCCAGAAATGTGTGCCATGTTCTATGGGTGTCTCTTACCAGAAGTAAAATCTGTTCTGCCAGAATCAAGATGTGGATTGCATACCATCTTTGAATTCATCATCCAGTCACATACATGCCCTCAATTAGATATTTAGATGTAATGGTGTCCATTCCATACCAACTCCTAAGACTATGACTCGATTCTCTACCAAAAAAATGCCTCATCCATCATCTTCTGTAAGAGATAGCTTCATGTGGTACTTAGTCCTCACAATCTGGTCAATGCCAGAGTATAAACTCATCAATCAGCACTTTCAGTACAGTGTTATTTTGAGAGAGAGAAGACATACGCAACTCACGAAAAGAAGCACGTATAATAATATAGTCCACTGCTGGAATCCAATTCAGAGACGTGTGTTGGGGAAAGCCAGTTCAGTGTCTGCTACTAGTGGTGACTCTTCCTCTGTGCTATAGTTCTGGAGTCTTCAGAACACTCAGATCGAGTGTACTTGGAATGCAGCTTTTCTCATGAGACTGCTCACAATGCTGGTACATAGTGGAGAGTTGGTGGAAATATTTGTTTGCAAAAAGCCTGGTCCATGACTCTTTCTTAAAGATATTTTTTGTGTCCCTTAATGCTTTCTGACAATTTCTGCAAGCTGATGCCTTTAGCAGACAGAGCACCCTTGCCTGCCAGCAGGACAAGTACTCCAGGCAAATACTTCAGCTATAGTATTTTTATTTTTCAAACACTTATTCTTGGACCTACGACTCCTCTTCTGCTGGACTACTATGTGTTAAAACTTGTCTCCAAGGCTATTTGTAAGAGCACACAGTATCTAGGAAGACAGTTATTCATCCTCATTGACTCCCCTCATATACATCAATCTTCAATATTCGAAATAGCATCTCAAGGCCTGACAATTATATCCCAGAAGTCCACAGCACTCAGCTCCCCACACCTTCTCCTTGATGTTTTCACTAATATACTTTTCCTTGATGTTTTCACTAATATATTTTTCACAGAACTTGCTCATAAATTGTTGCACCTTTATATCACGGCCCCGCGTTGCTTGTTCCCTGATGCCTCATTTACCTTCAAGAATGTCATCAATACTGCTCTCAGGACTTCCTCTAGTGCATGTTTCAGCTGACATTAGAACTCCTTCGAAGACGGACTTAAAGCTACCTGTGGCCAGCCATGCTAGCCCAGTGGTAACAGTAGAGGTAGTTGCCTTGCCTTATTATTCCAAAACATGCACTTCACCTCCAATGGTAGTTTTATTCTAAAACAGATTGTATGCCCTTGGTCTCTGGGTAAGGCCACTGACTGGTTTTCAGTGTGACTTCCATGTAGGTTCCGATATTACCTGAAGAGTCCCTCATTTCTTGTGGAGCCAGATTACCCCTGTAGTCTGCTGTAAGTAATTATTGTACACAGTGTGGTAGTTGGTAGATTTGCCAATTTCTTTCTATGGGGAGTTTAGAAACATTTCATTGTCTCATACAGCAAACATGGGAATACACTTCCAAAACAATTCTGCACTGTAGGTGTCTTTTTCCTTGAAATATGTTATCAGTCTCTTATTTGCAAGCTGCTAGAAAATTTTAGTCTCTCTTTTCCATCAAGGATTTCATTGCTGTTCAACAGTGGGAGGCACACCTCTATTTGACTACTAGAAATTCTGACAAATAGCATATCACTGGAGGAGGATGAGTTCTTGTGGACAATATATATCCACTTCAGAAAGCTTTTGCTATTTTTCACCACTTTCTAGACGTCCTTCTTTAATCTAACCACTTATCAGTCTCAGCTATCTGTGAGTACTGCAATGAAGCTGGAATATAATTTGTTGCCAGTCTAATAACATAGCTTCAAACATTATTTGACATGAATATATATATACACACGCATTTATGTATTAGTTTGGGGATCACTTACATGTGGCAAACATCTCTTCTATAGGCTTCTTTCATTACCCATGTTGCTGCTTATCACAGCAATGTTAGTTTCAGGTTTGGATTAAGAAGTATTTCTAGTCCTTATACCTGTCCACAGACCAGGTGCCTGCTTTCTCTACTTTTCATACTGCTTTCTGATGTTTGCCCTAGATCACAGTATCAGCTTCAATGTCTCCTAATTCATCATTTTCTTTCTTGTGAGCCAGAAGACTGGTCTGGGCTTTTTTCCTAGTAGCCACTGCTACTTTGACACCTTCCCAGGATAATGCAAGTCAAGGCTAGTGGAAGCGATGCAGTTCCCCTGGATGTATGTCTCTTGACAGTCTTTCCAGTGAGAAACTTGTCTGCCACATAAAAATCTGCCATTAACAAGGAATCTTTAATGTTTCCAGAGTTTCCAGGGCTACAAGAGTTCTCAGCTCTTGTTATAATTATTGTCTCTTTGGTTTGGCTTTTAGTAGAAAATAACAAAAACAGCACAACAGCCTCCTGTCCATGATCTCCTTCTGTGAGGTCATATTACTCAATAAGTATTTTTATCAGTTTTCCCAGTGTTTCAGACACCACAGCATCTTATTTGCTTCCCTTTCACCTTTACCCAAAAGGATAGTAAGAAAAACTTTTACCGTCATTTTCTCATCTTTATTCCTTTGTGAACACACTCAATTACTTTCTTTAACCACTTCCCTGTTTGTGTAGCTTACTTTGTCTGGGAATATACCATCACAGTTTTAAAAGTCCCTCCAGGTCATCTCTTTACTCCTAGCTTTATCTTCCACTTAATACTATTTGAAGGAGAAGGTGTGTCTCTCTGGCACTATTGTTGCTGACATGTTTCTGCACCAGGTACTGGACAATAATACAAGAAGGTTCCATGTTTATAACACTCACCTGGCTTTTGAACACACTATTTACACAGATGCTGAGACTGCAATTAACACCAAAGGCACATGCATGCAGATTAGCTTATGTGTGGCCTTTCAGATCTCCCTGCAACCTATGTTCTTGCTCCTGGTTTCACAGACTGCTGAATTCAGTTATCTTTATTTACTTTTCCAGCCTAAGGAATTGGATGTGATTTAACAGCAGCTAGAGAAGTCAGATGCTGAGCACTTATCAGTAGTGGTAGCAGCTGTTGGTTCAATAAATCCACCTTTTCCAGCTTGGCTTTTTTATTTAGGTACTTACTTAAGCAAGACTGAAACTGTGTTAAACATATTTCCTTTCAAACAAGGAAATTTTAAGTGTTAGCTCTCACAACTTTATGTATTTACTAGGGAAGCAAATTCTCCAAACTTCATGCTCATTTTGCACATATAATATAGACACATGCAAATAAAATAAGTGACTTTGAGAACTGATGAGTTTTACTGAAACCCATCACTGTTCTTCTACATCCTATCTCACCTGAACTGGGTCAGCCATAGGGGATGTCTGAAAAGACTGTGCCTAATAAAGGAGAATATTATGCTGATAAAAAAACCTTTAGCATACTGAAATTTACTCTTTGATCATGGACTATGATAGTATTGCCAAGAAAAGGACAAAAGGCACATTTAAAATTACTTTAGGTTGAATATTTAAACACTACTGTTTCTAAATTGAAATGCATATAGAGATATTATAAAACATATGAGTTACTAAAAACAAACTCTAAGCTCTTCCTATAGTTTTTAACTCAAGCAGCTAAACATGGCAGAATGTATCATAATATTTTGAGAGGACATTAAAACATGACCATTAAAATGTGTTATCCACTGTGGAGGGCTCTTTAGTCAATAACTCCTGTGTTAATGTAGAACATCCTGTAATCATTCAGGCAAATATGAGGAATAAATGGCACTTCAGACTATGTGCTTAAAGCATCTTTAGTGTAAGCCAACAGTTAAAGATTAATTTCACACATAAAAATTAAACAAACTGCTATAAATACATGATACAGCACCAATTACCAAATGAAGACCATATTGCCTTTAAGAGACTCCACTTATTTTTCATTCATCCAGATATGTTCAATCTTACTTGAAAATTAATATCTATATAGGGACATATTGTATTTTTCCAGGACAAGAGACATAGTATGTTTTCTTACTTCACACTGCAATGGAAGTGGCCACATCTGCTCACCTCAGAGAGCATATGGATGTTCAAACACTGTGTGGAGCTATATATTTCAAGGGGAAAGTTTAACTGCCTGGGTGTCACACTTTAATTCAATATAGCTGAAGCAGGAAGATGAGAATTTTAAAAAATTTCCCAAGTTAATTGATTGATGAATAACAGCTTCCAAGAGCAGACCTTTTTTCATCTCATTTCATACACCCTGATCTGAAATTCACTCAGATTACCTCAGGTCATAAAAAAATTATAACTAAGGACACATTGAAGTGTGCACTGCACACTGCACTCTTGCAGTTTCTATTTTGTAGCATTTTTCTGGGACTTTAATTTACTGGAGATACATGACCAGAATATCTATTCCTATAAAACTGCTTTTAGAACTCGAGTCAGGAGATATTAGGAGTAACTATTTGCCCTCAGTGTTTCTGTGAGGGCCAGTAATGACCTGGTGCCATTTCCCTCTCTCAGGAGTGAGAAACTTTTTACAACCCTCCACCATAAACAAATGTGAAAGCTTCTCAGCTCCAATGATAAACTTTTTTATACAGCTGGTTATTGATGCAAATGATTCCATGTTTTCTGCCAGATTAGCTTTCCTGCCCAACAGCTTATACAACTGAAAAGGTGTTTGCTAAAACAATAGCTATATAGGTACAAACAACTCAACAACAAAAGAACATCAGCATGAAGTCTGAAATGTGAAATCTATACACATCACAAGTTATCGTGGATCTATCCAATTTTATCACTGCTGAATGGCTTTTAAAATGTTGAATTTCTTTCATTTGTGCAGCTCCAGCAAGCCTATAAATGTCAACTCTCCCAATTATAGATACCTAGTAGCAGGCAGCCGAATTGTCTAAATAGTAAGAGGGAAATTTAAGAGATTTGGGTTTTGAGATAGAAAGAGTCAATTAGAAACACACAAAAAAAGCATAAAGCTTTGGGACATAGTTCAAAATGTGTCTTCTTAAAGAATGATCTATGATGCGTTGCATTCAGCAGCTCTGTAGTTTGCAGTGCACCTCATCTGAACTGGGTACAACCCTGTACAGCACATGTAAGTGTTTCATAGGGACACACATGTTCCACACTGAACAGGTGTGACACACACTGACTACACCTAACCCTTCACTGGGCAATGAATAGAAGACAAAGAAAAATAGCTTCCTACTCACGCAGACTGGGTGAATGAACAAACATTCAATCTGTGTATAACTAGAGGAAAAAATTAAAATTCATGGAGAGCTTGGGATTGCTTGTTTAGCATAATCCTAAATTGTGTGTTGTTCATACAAATTTAGACTAAAAAAATGAATATTTGTTCTTCAAAAATTAATAAATGTTTTCCAATAGGAATTCATCATATTTGACGTTGATCACAGTGGTTTTCTTTTGTCATGAGAATGATGGAGTATGAGCAGTTTTAAACAGGCTGTATCATGCAATTATTATCAACATCCATATATATTCAGTTGGACAGGTTAATTTTTTTTATTCTCACTGATACTAGCTTTCATCAGCTCTATGGGCAGACCTCCTTTTTGTCTTCAGGAATGTCCATAATACTATCAGGAAATTGATTTCTTAATTATAAACGAGGCAGGATCATTTATAATAAATAGTGGGTTTTAAAAGCACAGGGGTTTTGGAAGTCAGTTACATTAATGGGAACTCTCTTGCAGGGGTTTTGCTGGGCACAGCTAGAGCAAACAGGATGAGCAAAGTACAGAACAACAATATTAGAGCAGAGGACATTATTGAACAGAAGAGATAAAATGGAACGCCAAAAAAATTATGGTGTGAGGAATCAGAAGGTTTAAGAAACCATGAACTTGAAAATTAATGTTTCACTTCTAGCTTGGTGCTGATAATAAGTTGTCAACTAATTGGTGTCGTCTAAAAGGTGGCTAGCTGAATTTATTAGCTGTGTATAGGCAAGTGTGTAGAAATAGCCCAAAGCTCAGACTCAAGCTGAATTTGTCACTTCTTCATGATACTCTCCTGCAAAAGCCTGCTCAAGGGGCAGCTCTGCATCGACCCAGCTAGTGCACCTAGCAGAGAAACCCCATGTACTTTTGAAACCATATAAGCTTATGCTTACCTGCTACTGGACCATGCTGTGGGATGCTGGGAGTGATTTGCCCTCAGGATCCAACATGTCACAGAGGTCAGCAAGGTGAGATAGCTGAAGGTTCCTCCTTCTGAGTCCTACTGCAGGGTTTGTGTGGGCTCAAGCTCCAGCCCAAGGAAAACTACTTGTAATAGAGACATACAATTTCAAGGTTTCAAAGCATTGGGGGGCCATGCAGCTCACATGAGATGTGTAGGTACAGCCAGGGGCTATGAACAGCTGTAACATCTTTACATCTGCCTGCTAAGTTACATAAGGTATAGAATAAGAAGGTTCCATGGCCAATATCACTCTGCTTGTTCCAAAGACTGTTACCCACGCATTTGTCCTTCCTTAGCTTGTTGTTTGTCTTCATTGAGACCCAGTTTTGCAAGAATTCCAGGGCCTTATTAAGACAATGCTAATCAATACTCAAGACCTTATATTCAAAACTGTTTGGAAAAGAGACTGTCTTGTGATACAGGTCTGTATAATGTCCAGGGTTTGGGGAGCACTGGAGTTTGCTGTAATTAAAAACACACAAACAAACAACAACAAAAACACCCACAAAACAAAGCAATACAAAGCCAGTAGAAGGTTACATTATCTACAAAAGATTACTTCCACACATTAAACTAGTGAGATTACTTAGAATTAGCTGGTCTGTAGCTCTGGCCCCTGTTCTTTTCCTTTATTCTGTTTTCTTCTTTGGAGTGGAGAAGGTGCTCAGAAATAAACTCTTGCTCATTTTAATCATATCTTCACTTCAGAATCAACCAACAGAGTCAGCACGACTGGCAAAGAAAAGAATATAACATTTCAAGAGAGAGTAATCTTACCTGCAAACACTCATCAATCTCATTTCTGTTTCACTATTTTTCTGGGGACAAAACACTTTTATATACTTGCAATAATTATCACCCTCTGGTGTTTTTTTTGGTAAATGAATGCTTTTTATTCATAAATAAAAGTGGGAATGAATAAAAAATGCTGGCAAAGATAGCAGGAAAAAAAAAAGCCTTTGAAGCAAAAGTATTGTGGTCATTGTTATCCTAAGACACCATACTAAAGGCTTTGTCCTGTATTTCTCTTCACTGTAGGCAAGAGGCAACTGCTTCCAAAGAGCAGCGGAATGAAGGTGCCACAATACCAGCAGTATCACAACAAGTAACAGACAGGCTCTGGGGTGACAGAATAATAATAGAAAATACAAGCATTCCACAGAGGAAATACACTAATTTGTAGTCAACTCCACTTGGTGGAGAGATACTGAAAACAGCTCCTTAACCTGGCTTCCTAGGAAAGATGGTAGGTTACCAGTTTACTGCCTCTTTCTCAAGAGTCACAAACAAGTCCATTACACAGAAGAATGACGGATGCTATTTTTGGAAAAGGGTAGTTAACTCTTCCTCCTAATACTAATACCACTTGGCTCTTCATCTCACCTGCATCACACAGAACTTTGCGAAAGTTGCATTTCAGAGTCTCTTTCAGCAAGGGAATTCAAAAGCTAAGCTTTAGTCAAAATGAGGATGCCCCTGAGGAACCACCGAAGGAGGGAAAAGCAGGCCCAAAGGGTTTCTCTTGCTGCCAAGAACATTCACGTCTTGTGTCCTCATCCTGCTAAGTCTACACCTGGAGTAGGTTGCACACCAGAGTTACAGAGAGAAAAGTAAAGGCAAGCAGGCTGATTGGAAGGAAGCAACGCGGGGAAAAGAATGGTCTGGAAGATCTTGGAGGAACAGCAGTTTGATAGAACAGCATGTGGAAAGCTTGCACAGTCGGGAGGGCCCAGACCCAAAGGTAAAGATAGTTCATGACCATTTACATTGCCTGTCAGCACCTTGGGAAGACCACAGACATGACAACCCCATGCTGTGCTACAAAGTTAGTTCCAGTGGGGAATATGGCACAGTGTTGCACAACGAACAGCATTTCACCATAACCTAGGGGACAGAAGCACCCAACTGAAGCTACCAGGAAATTTAGCAGACAACAGGTAACTGCCTACCCTACAAACTGGGGTTTGCTTTTCCCACAACTGCTAAAAGAGAAAAGGCTCTACTAAGCTCCCAGTTAGTGGAAGACAGTGGCAGTCCGCCTGCTGATGAACAGAAGTGCATTTCTTTCCCTTGTGTCATTATTCTTCTACAGAGGTCAGAATGCAAGAAAAACTCTCCACTATGCAATTCACTAGAGCAGAATACAGAGTCCCTCTTCCAAAAACCCTTTAAGCAACATCTTTGCTTTGTATCCATTGCTAGTAGAATCTACCATTTACCATATGGAGCTCACAGGAGACACTGCATTGGCTCAATTCCAGCAATTATCTGAAAAACACTTTTTCAACACTAAGTCAACTTAAAAAACCAAATAATTCTCAGAAATAATCTACTGCAGACCTCAGTGTTTAGGCCTCATGGAAACTGATTGCATCTTGTCACCCCAAAAAACTTACTCACTCTTAGCTCGTCACCATCCCTAGAGTCAGACTTCACACTTAAAATTCATCCCTATGAATTTAGACAAGATTTTAAATGTAGAACAGTGCCCCAGTTGTTGCTTATTTAGACCAGAATTCCTGTGACCCATAAATTACAGGGTTTGAGACAGAACTGTTCATGAATACTTATCTGTATCATCTGACCCCTAGTCTGACCACAGACTTCCATACTGCTGCTATGATGTGTTTCATGGGAACCCTTCTAATATAATTTAATTTCTTGGCTACTTTTTTCACACCAAGATAAAAAAAAGGAAAAAGCTGAAAAAAATGATAGGGACCTTAGCAGTGCAATTTCCAGATTATCCCACTGTTTAAATGAATAATGATGGAAACATTTTTTTTTTTTCTAAGACGTCTAATTCTAGCCACCCTTGAGCCTGTCAAAGTAAACTGCACACTTGAAAGAATGCAAAATGTAGTAAATCAGTGCATCTTTTCTATACTAGATCTCTATTCTATGCAATGCTTCTGCCTGTTTAGTAACGTGGGAAGGACTGCAATTTCCTGTTGTTTCAATCCCAAGGAACACAAGTACCTGCTAAGAAATACAAGCCTCTGGTAAAACTCCCTGTAACAAATATGACCTTTAGAGAAACGGTGTGCAAGAGGCTTGAAGGGTTTAGTTACTTCTTAGCCATGTAGAACATAGCACATAACTTTGCAAACAGTCCTCTTTTCACAAGACATTAATCCTATCACCTCATATTAATCCTACAACCACATATTTAACTCTCTCTGGCCAGGTTCCCTATGTCTTTTCCTTGTGCAAGTATCTGCACTTGTTCTAATTTGAAACAGGGAGCACATAAGGGGGCTATCCAATGCTGATGGGATGTATAGCATCTTCTTTGTAGTAGCAAAAGGTCCTCTGCAATAAAGAATTATGAATAAAAATTCTTAAATACTGGTAAATACCACAAAGAAAAATTTATTAAAATGTATAGCAAAAAACCTACTTAGAGACAAACATATTTGTCCTAGCAAATTGCAGATTTCATCTGGAAGAATTATAAAGCTTATTGCTAAAATTAATCTTTCCAGAACAGACATAAACACTCAAGTAACTTTCATTTGATTTAAGTATTGTTTAATCACTTTTGTTAGCAATAGCCACAGTCATAGGACATTAGGTCACATCATCTTAACTATTGAAAAATTAGCATTTACTACCTAACTGAGCTCAGCTGGACATTGTCAGAGGTAATTACTAACAGTTTTAAGGAAGAAAACGGAACGTTTGATGCCATCAAAAATGAGATAAATATCTGGTGTCTCCCATAATACAGTGTATTTCAGTGCCATACTTCTGCAGTTAACAATACTATGAAGAAAAGAAACCACATTTCTCATTGAATTATGTTTTGGCTCCCATATCATCACTTTCTTGTCTTCTTTGCACACTTCTGTTGCCTTGTATAAATACACCATCTCTACATCTTCATTTTCCTAAGGAGAATGCATCTGGGTTTTTTTGCCTTCCCATCAAGTCTGAACTGTCTTTTGTTTGGTAGAGTTAAGATGCATGTGTGAAGAAAAAAAGAAAAAAGGAAAGCCTCCACACTATTCAACAGTGTTTGACATGACTACAGAACTGGGTTAAAAACCCATATCTTTAAAGTGCATTTGCTGTCATAGTGTTACATTATATTACCAGGTGGTGATAAAACATGACTCTGTGAAACGATGATACACCTTTGTCACAGAGAATGTTAGCTGCTTTGGAACAGTGTCACTCGCTGTTTTCAGAAAGAAAAAAATCTAAGTTATCAGGAAACTTACAGGATGGTTGCATCCAACACTGAAGAAAATTACTTGAAAATAGTTTCAACTTCACTGCCCAGAGCATACATTAAATGCATTATCTGTATTGAGCTCTGCTGCAGCTCTAAATTTAGTGAAATGTGGTTTTCACTGAGGCTAATGAAACTGGTAATCCCTATGGAGGGTGAAATTTCAGCATTTTCCTTAGTCGGTGGCTGCTCATTTTCCAACCAGACCACCTCAGGCTATGATTTATCAGAGCACAGAAGCTAAGATTTGAGGGCATTTTTAAATATGTGGATAAGAAACCTTTTTGGAAAACTTGGTGTTGAAGGTGTTGCACTGTTATAAACTCAGGACTAGTAGGTAACTAGCCACTGACAAAGAGCTTTTGATGAAGATCTAAAATATAAGTGTACAAAAGATTATTGAGGTGGTTTTTGGTTTATTTTGGTTTGGTTTTTCCCACAAGAGTAAACATCTGTACTCCTATTGCAATCACCCCTAAAATCGGGGTGATATAGATCATTCACATCCAACTGGCTACCCAACCCTACAACAGCAGGAGCAAACCTAGCCACCAAAAATGTTCAGAGAAGTCTAACCTAGACATGTGAGTGGGGTTGTGTGGTCCTGCGGCCAGGGTGGTTTCCATCCAAGACTAAGAGCTCTAATGTGAGATTTACTGCATCATCATGTTAAAGATTGCACAGAGATCCAAAGATCAAAAAGCCCCATTTGATGCTTAGTAAAAAGTTATGAGGATAGGGCTAACCTCTAGATTAAGATATCTAAATGTCAAGGTATGCATGTGAGCTAGATGTTCTCACTCACACGGTAGCTAGTGCAGAACTGATCAATATAGCTGATAGAATCCAAAAGCAATTCAGGTCAAAAGTCAGTTCTGAATCTGGCAGCTCACGAGACCAGCATAATTAAGATCACTGTTTCTGTGGCCAATTTTATACAAATGAATGACGCATCTGTCCATCCATTTCATCACTTTCAGCTGGTCAACCCAAATGACCACGGACCCAGGCTGTCATGGTGTGACCTCAGTCGGCAACTTAACTTGTTTATTCCCTCCTTGTGGGACGGGGGAGAAAATCAGAGGAGCAGAAGTGAGAAAACTCATGGGCTGAGATACAGGCAGATCAATAAGGTAAAGCATCACACAAGCAAAGAAAGCAAACCAAGGAATTCAATCACTGCAGGTGACTGGACAGGCGGGTGTTCCCCAGGAAAGCCGGGCTCCGTCATATCTAACAGTTACTTGGGAACACAAGTGCCATCACCCCGAATGTCTCTTCCTTTCTTCTTCTCCCCTGAGTTTTACATGCTGAGCATGATGCCGTATTGTACAGAACATGCCATGGCTCAGGGGGGGGCAGCTGTCTCAGCTGTGTTCCCTCCTGACTCCTCGTGCACCCCCCGACTCCTCACTGGCAGGACAGCACAAGAAGCAGAAAACACCTTGATTTGAACAAGCTTTGCTCAGCAATAACAAAAACATCCCTATATTATCAACCCTGTTTTCATTGGAAATCCAAAAGAGCCCCATAGTAGCTACTCTGAACACAATTAACTCTACCCCAGCCCAAACCAGCCCACATGCAGAGTAGGAGCAATCACACAGTTTTGTCTCAAGGCTGAAAATCACATCTCTCTGTTCCATAAGGGCTACTCTACTTCCACAGTGTCAGCACTACCTATACTTGTACTTCATCTCTGTGTCTTTGCTTCAAAGTTCTGCTTAAAAGCAAAAAACCCAGAAACATAAGGTTCAGATTTGGTTTAATAACACAGCTCAAATGGATAATTTCCTATCAGTATGAAGTTCTTTTGGAGAGATATATAATAGCATAGTCTACGCAAAGCACCCAAAATTACCTAAATGCCTGAGGTCCTGAGCTGCCTGCCGAAAATATACCGATCCTATACATTCTCTAGGCAGCCTTTGCTGACTGACACTTATGAGATCCAGTATGGAATTTAAATCTCCCCCCCTCATTCTCCCCATAGACTTCTCAGGCTCTGACCGACAATTGCACCTTGTCATTACAGCAAGGTTCAAGCATCCTCTCATTCATGACATTTAACTGAAAATGGTTCACCCCTCAGGGAAAGTCGGGATGAAGATGCTAAAGATATCCCCTGCAGATCAGCTTAAAAGCTTTTTCGCTTGGATAATAGATGGAAGTCTCATTGTATTAGTAGCAGTTGATTGATCTGGGGGACAAAACCAGCTTGCCTTAGGCTCAGCCTGCCTTGTGACTGTCCTGTAGTTTGCGGGTAAAGCTGAATATTCAGAGTCTTACCAGATGCAGCAGAGACTGGAAATTGGATGCTTTCCAAACAGCAATCGGTATAGACGGTATCTGGATTATGCAGTCCCCTATTAAGTAGTGTCAAGGATTAGCCAGAACTAAAAACACTTGTGGGATTAGGGATTTATTTATATGGGGACAATCAGGAAAGTGAATTAACGAAAAATGTTACTTGAAAGAGAAGCTGTAAAACTGCATTAAACCCTAATGTGGATGTTCTCCTTTAGAACTTCATTTGAATGATCTAACTTCACTGATGAAGTAAATTAAATTAAATTAGGACCACTTGAATTCTGGATAAAAAGGTCCTTAGGGGTTTTAATGACATTTAACTGATCTATTTCTAAGTCACATCTTTAGTTGACTCACATTAAATTTCATGAATTGCTCTGTGTAGATAAGTCTCAAGTTCTGAAATGAGGAAAAAACATAAAAAGAAAAGTGATTGCTAAATTAATGGCAACAAAACATTTCTAAAAACAGTTGCAACACAGCTTGTTCCTCTGCAGAGGTAATAGTGATCACAATGACTCTGGATCTGCATTCTGAAGGACAAGATTTAGTAACAGGCTCTTAAATAAGTCTTCTTGTGACAATCCCAAATGATGCTCCTTCTATACTTCTCACATTGAAAACTGCTTGCTCTGCAATTGTGGCTGAGCCAGCCCTACACCAAGAATTCAGATTTTAAGCAACCCTAAACATTTTGGAAGGCATTTAGGCCGAAGCTAAGATTTATAATGAAAGAGCTGTAAACTATTGATGCGTCAAGAGAGTAGTTTTACTTTTTCTTTTTTTT
>VWZG01003731.1:140009-159329 GCA_013396735.1 Grallaria varia
TTCCAAGTTCAGCTGCTGGAGGCAAAAAGAATCAAAAAACTCTCAAAACTCTGGGGTGTTTTCTTTTCTGTTTCTGTAATCTATTTAATCCATGGTTGACAACTTCTAACCAATCTATTTCTTGTATGGTATTAGAAAGCCAACGGGACAAATGGCATTACTGACCTTTCTGCTTTCTGTTCAATATCCTATTTCCAGAGAGGAAGGAACTATGTAGTTCTGTAATATTACTGATATTTGAGTCAAATTGTGCAACAATTCCTTTTTTGTAAATTCAGCTAATTTATCATTGTCATCCTACTATTGTGCATCTGGAGTTCCTCCTGTGATTTTTCTGTCTGTAGAACAATTGCTATTTCAGATAATCATATTCGGAGGGTGCGTAAGACTCCATTCCCTCATACAAGGTTTCTTTTTCCTCAAGAGGGGTAATACAAGAATATGCATTTAAATTTTAATACCAGGCATCATAAATAGTTTTTCCTTACAAAGACATAGTTTTTTGAGTCCCTCTTATGACATCTGCAGTAATGAGCATCCTAACACTGTAGATGGGTTATAGTTATTGCTGCTCAGAGAGTGTCTCTATAATTAGAGAGGAAAAAAGGCTGGAACCAGGCTAAAATATGCTGAACTGCTTGTTCAGTTTCTTTTGTCTTCACCACTGTCAGTAGCTATCGGTAAAAGCACTCATATTATGCCTTTTTGAGCAAACTCACAGATTTTCCTTGTGCACAGGGCGATCTGTGAAGGTCTGACCTTTGTAGCTAATAGCAAACACGTGATTAGATTAAAATGCAGGTCTTAAAATATCCTACTTTTGAACACATGTACTTACAAGGTTGTTATGTCTAATTTTGGCCTTTTGGAAGGCTAACTATTTTCAGAACACATTTTACTGAAGTCTTAGAGCAATTGCAGAAATAAAGTACTACATGTTGATTCAGTAATAACCATGTTTCAAAAATCAAGATTGATATAGTGCTTTGTCCTCACTTAAAGGAATAAAAGAAAAAGATACTTTACACCAAAACCCCAAAACGTTTCATTATTGTCACTAAGTATGGTCTGAAAAAACATTCATGCTACCACAGTTGTTTAGAGAGCAGAAAACCTCAAAAGCTGCAGAGCTTAGTTTAGCACCTTTATTTTTTTCTATTATATGCTTAGTTGATAACGTTTAATTTTTTCTGTTATGAAGAATTGAGAATTTTGGTTAATAATTCCTGATGTTTTATCCATTACATCATTATTTTCAATAGAAAGGAAACATAATCTGCCTATTACAGAACACTGAACAAATCAACAGAAGTGGGGAAGAGGTTGTTTTTACGAACAAGGTAGAGAATGCAATCTGTTTCTGAACTTTGTGGAGAACACAAGAGGCTAAAACCAGAGAGATAAAGGGGAGGAAAGTTTGCCAGTTCTAAAACTGAAGAGGAAGCCAATTTAACCTTGACTTCATCAGCGTTTGTGAAATCCTAGCATCCATGCAGACCTTTACATGAAAAAACCAACACTGCTTTCCAGTTACTCTGGGGTGACAGGGACTGCAGAAATTCAGAGAGTATAATTTGTCGTTCTGATGTGCTATTGTCCATAAAAACATCCTACTTCTATTTTCCACTGGAAAACATACATTAATGCTTTCATTTTGGTGTTTTGAACTAGTAATGGCTTAAACACACAAGTAAATCCTTGATATTTCTGAAACACCACATACTTTTCAGGCCTCTCTGCCTTTTTCTCTTCCCTTGCTTTCCAGGGATACAGTTCTGCTAAACGTGTGAAAAGGGCTGTTTGGTCTTGGTCTTGCAAAATTTAACAAGACTTTCNCTCCTTCCTTTTTTTTTTTTTTTTCAGTTGATGTTCAAGCATTCTTAAGTATCTCCAGTGCATTGAACACAATCTTACAGGGAAAGACCTACCCACTTAATAACTGCAATGCTTTCTCATGCCAGCCAAGAGTATTAAATCTCCAGACAGGACATTTCTACGTAGTTTATCAAAAGCAAAGGGCTTTTTCTGTAAAAATTAAAACAATTTCTTTCCAGTTTCCATCCTTTCAAAAAATAGCTTAACCATGAAACTTGAGTCCTTTCCAAGTACCTTTTTTGACTACATATCACAGTTCAAAATTCAAAAGAGAAAAGTTTTCCTCTCTGAAAGTCAACACTAAAAGCTTTTATAAAAAAGAAAAATATTTTACAACTTTAGCCATAAAATTGCTACTGGAAGACTGCATCCTCAAGACGCAAAACATTCTGGAGCAGTGGATTTTTCTGTATATAATTATCAACATGGACTAGCAGACTTTGCTGGAATGCACAAAATGCAGTAAAACAAAAAAATGTTGCACTTTTCTATCTATATTTAAATTAGACCTTTGTCCAAAAGCACATTTCAGAGTAGATATTTTTTAGCTTAAACCAACATTGGAAAAGATGAACTATTTAAAAAAACATCCCCCCAGATGAAAAAGAGGATTATCCAATTTTATTTTCTACCCACATTTGATAAAAACACAGTGATAAAAACCCTCATATGTTATCCTATATAATACATTGATACATAAGCAGCATGTGAAAAATCCTAAAAATACAAGAATCTTTGAAAGTATATTAAATATTACACACTAATGTCATCAGCAAATCAATACAAGTATAGGGACTGCAAAGTCCCACATGACAGTCTTTTGTGCTGTATCCTGCTCTTTTTCTGGACTGGAAAATTCCCATGGATCTTTTACAAAATTTACCATAAACAGATAAAATTGATGATATTTTCATTCTGAATGTTGCATCTACAGACCCACAAATATAACAGTGGTTTTATTTAAGCCACTAAATCTTACTATTGACTGGAGAAATGAAAACAGATGTGTGAGTGTAGGAAATGTAAGTGTAGGAGGGAAGGAACCAAATGTGAACTCCTGCATACAAAAGATGGTGGCACCAAGTGTGGGGTGTAACAAATGTTGGAACACTGCTCTTAATTTTAGCATTCTTTTGGACTGGTAAATCCATTGCAATTATACCACTAAGATTCTCCAGCCATTTGCAAGCAAGCATAGGAATGTACAAACAGAAAGAACATGGTAGGAGGGGACTAAAATTGGAGAGAATCCATGGATAAATCAGATGATGACAAGCAGGAATACTGAGATGACTGAGAGATGGAAAGTGAGAAGGACAAGCAGAGTGAGACTCTCCAGACACTGAGGTTTGCCTGCTGAGGTCTGCAGTAGAAGGGCTGTGGCTGCACTATGGGTGGAGCACGTGCTGGGTATGGTATGAAACAGCTGGAGAGTGAAGGAAAGAATGCACAGATGAAGAAATGCCATCTTACTCAAATGCAGACACCCAGCCAATTGTTCCCCTCAGTTCCTATTCTCAGGGTAATTATTGATTCCCTTGTTGAAATAACAGAAAGGCAGGTGCGGCAGGAACCTTTGAAAATTAAGAGTTATACAAAAAAAGAATTCAAAGAGCAACTTCTCAAAGGGTAGCTGTTAAAGATCTTCCACCTCAGTTCATTTATAAAATAGAGATACAATATCTAGCTGGTCTAGAGAAGATACTGAGTTGTTGGCAGCAAAGCTCTTTTTAATACATGGGGTACTATCATTGTTAAGTAGTATAATCATTACTACTACAAAGAAAAAAACCTAAAAATAGTATTGCACAAAGGGCAATTTACAGTAATATTGTTACATATTGGTGTAAAATATATATTTTTCTATCATCATGGCTCGGCTTCGCGAACGAAGATTTGGGAAGGGCTCTACCCACGCTTGCTGCAAGCGCGCTGATGGCTAAAGAGGCCGATGCGAGATAGGCAAGTCCGGTTGCAAAAGGCACAGCAGAAAGTCTCCATAGGCGGTGTTGGCGAGGCACGGTTCTTTCTGCGTTGTCTTTTCTCCTCCAGACTGATTCTGCGTGCATTTACAAAGGAATCAGCAGCGTTATGATTACGTGACCAATGTGGCTGTCCTTTTCTATCATTGGTAATAAAAATATACTAAAAAAATGGAAACTTGTAAAAATAAATCACAGATAAGTAATCTAAGGAGGATGGGAGTGATAAGAGAAATTGACACTGGTTTGCTTGACTGCTTTTATGCTCAGTGACTTGGGGATTGGGCTGAATACTCTAGATTGGAAAATTCTCTGTTCAGGTCGATTTGTTCAAATCCATTTCTCCTGTCAGAATTTGGTCATTTATGCATCTGTTGGGGAGAGAAATCAAGTATTTTAAACTCTCAAGGCAATTATTAAATCCTGTATTGTTGGGGGGTTTTCCGTTAGAAGCCCCTGTAGACCACTTAGATGTTGCCAATCCCTTTATTCCCTCCACAGGGGTCTGGACACAATAACCTTTCTTTACCCTATGAGTGGAATAATAAATATGCTGGTTTGCCACTAGGCAGGGTAGCTTGGGTGTCCACATTCAAGCTCACTTAACTAACCTTTTTTGGTGACTGAGAGAAGTCCATCCCAAGGCAGGATGAGTCTCAGTAGAGACATTTAAAGCCCAAATACATCAAATGGAACTCCTGGTCTGGCTACACCGTGCTAGGTACCCAAGCGAGGAGCTACAGCTGCATTGCTAGACTGCACTGTAGATGTATGATATGAGAGATGACTCCAGATATCCATCACCTTTAAAAATTAAAAAATGCTCAGGATAAAAGCAGGAAAGAGACAAAGACAAATTTTTAAAGGAGATAAGATTTTACTTTCTGGAAATTGCATTTGGACATAAAGCCTGATTAATGAAAATTTAGTAATTTTTTTTAGAATCTAATCACATTTACTAAGAGTGGTTTCCATTCTCACCAGTACTAGTTATTCAGTACATTCCTAATCAATGAAATACCTGGTGTTTCCTCAGTTATCTCAAGCTTAGATGGGAAAATTCCTCTCAAGAAACTGATCCTAGTCCAAGAGGTTCCTCACAGAAATGCACAGATTCTGAGGATCTCTATTTTAAACTTCCTGGGCAACAAGCTTGCTCATTTACTTACTTTGCTCCGCAACTTCAAGATCCAAAAGTAGCAAAAGCCTCCTCGGGTGGGAGCACTACTTTCTTACGGATTCATTTTTACCTCATTTCTTGTTTTTATTTTGAGCAAAATATCTCCACAGGCATCCTATGTATACAGCTAAAATCCCTAGAAAAGAACGTATACAAAAGTCAGATACAACTTCTTTTAATAAGTCATTAAGTACTTCAAACATTTTAGCATGGCCATAAATCCCAACAATATCTTTGGGAAAGGAGGGCAACAGATCTGCTTCTTAAGACCTTATAATTTTTGAGGGAAAACATCAGAAACTTGCTGTGTGCAATTAAGGGATGAAGGCAATAGGAGTCTAAAATCCCTTTTTTGGTCATGAACTGATCTCCAGCTATGTAGGCAATCATGTAATTTCATTAAGATACAATTCATTAAGGATCATAAGCCTGCCAAATTGTAACCATGAAGGATTCTATTACCATGACTAGAAATCTAGACCTTTATCTATTTGGAATCTACCTAATCAGAAAAGGAATAAAAATACTATTTAAAAATTTCAAATATTAAGGATAATTGTTAAATTAGAGAGAATGTTATCTTCAGTTTGATATAATCTGCTTTCACAAGCTTTATTTTTAGGCTTATTTTCTTGAACTGACCTGTTTTCTGTTCTGAAATTCTTATTAATCATTCCCTTGTTGTACACTCTTACGCAGTAAGTCATTGTTATCACGTAAGTTGTCCCAAAGAGATGACAAATCATTACATTTATGGACAAATAGACGTGCTACAAAAACACTTCCAGCAGGAACAGTTACAGTTTCATTAAAGGGTGAAGCAGCATGAAAGTGAACACTAGCTTTTTGTGTCTCTTTAATATTATTCTTTACTTGATCTTTAATCTTTTAGAGAGATTAAAAGAACAAGACCTGTGCACTTTGTTTCAACAAGAACACTGTTAGTTCAGAAGGAATGCCTATAAGGATCTGCAGCGCCTGGCAACAAGAATTGTTAGGGACAGTAGCAAAGACATGTAGTCATGAATTTAAAATAAAGAGACGTAATTTACAAATCTCATTTTGCTTACCTGTCATTGCAATTAGCAGTACGCTAAATGGTTGTGATAAGTGGTCATGGTAATAAGGGATGCTTTTTTTTTAAGTCAGGATATATTCGAAAGAATTTTTTTCAATAGTATATCCTCTCTCTCTCTTTGGGGAACCCTTACTGGAACAAAATTATATGAAAACATAAATGCAAAAGCTCAACATTTGCCAAGGCATTTGGTAAATATAGCATTGGACTGGAAAATGCTTGAATTTTTTTTCTCTACCTAGCCCAGAAAATATCAGATAACAAATTGCTGTGTTTTGAAAGATATCTATATCCATCTACCTATCTATCTATATATGCTAAATACAAAGTAAAATAAAATGAAACCATTTGGGGAAGAAAAAAAAAGAAAAGGTGTTCAATAACTTACCCAGGGAAGCAGTGAAAATCCTGTTATTTGCAGAGATATTTAAAACTAAATTGCCCAAAGCACTAGAAAAGTTTATGGTAGAGAACCATTTTGCAGAGGCAAGGCAATGGACTACATAAAGTAATAGGTCTTTCCTATCTCTAGATTCCATGATTTATATAGCACATGAAGATGAACAATTTATTTTTTTTAACTAAAAAAAAAGAAAAACTGTATCTTTCGAAAACTCTGTCCTTCATTATTATAGTAGACACTAGGCTTGAGAAGTCTGACAAGTCCACTAACAGTTCTAAAGTTGCAACAAAATAAAATCAATTATTTAGAATTAAGCAGCATTTCACAAGTACTGTATCATACTCTGGCTTCTAAAACATTACTCTTTCTGACATATTTACATTTTATCATGATCCAACACAACTTTCTGTGTATGCCCAGAGCAAAGTGAAACAGCAAAGATACGCAGGTAAACAAAGGGTACACAACATGTATTTAAGCCCAATTTGAGCTGTAAATCTCCTAGTGAAGTTAGAGCAATAAATGATTGATCACATCAGTGAGAACTCCTGAAATGACACAGTGGCCTAGAGCTTTACCAGCCTCACTTGGGATATTTACCAAAATGCCTAAAAATGAACATTGTCCCCTTGAGCTCCACCTAGAGCCACTTATGAGAGAGCTGCTCTGCCATGCAATTCTGGCCACCTACAACCCAAAGGAAAAAGAGACTCCCCAACAGGGAGCGCAGTCTGAAAGACTCCTGGGAGCCCAATTGCAAACCCTTCCATGGCAATGTGAGCAGATCCTGCTCTGCATGACCCCAGCTACTCAACTATCGCAGCAGAGAGCTGGGATACTCAGACCTGGGATACTCAGACCTGGGATACTCAGACCCAGCTATTGTTTCCTCCCCTCCACAGGGAACATAAGGGTTGTATACTGGAACCATACAGAGTTTCCTACAGGACAGAAAGAGCAGTAACAGGGCCGTGCACTGGCTATGCCTATCAGCTACTCTGTATTTCAGTTCAGTGAGCCTTGAGTAACCTTGGGTTCCTCAGATATCACCTTTCCCAGGATATATGCCATGCACCTGCTTGAACACATATACACCCCAGTCACCAAAAAGAAAATTCTGAGATCCACTCCTGAGGGTTGATTCCTTCTAAACAAATTATGAACAACTCCTACTGACAACAGTGGTTTAATCCTGTTTTCAGAGTGACAATAGAGTTTCTTGAGCATAATGATCAACATTATACAGGATTAGAGCAGAAGAGTAGGTGGTCTTGCACTTTCTCTGTGCTCATAGAAAAGGACGGGACAGTGCACAAAAGTATCTTATTACTGTGCAGAATTTTATAAATTCTTTATAAAACAGTAACCTCAATATATAGCATGATGCACTTGCCAAATGCAACTCTGAGGGAGGGAAGGAAGGAGGAAGGGAAGGGTAAAATATTAATGGCATGTTTCTTGCATCTGGGTTACTGAACAGCAAAATGATATTCAAACTGCATTCAAGACAAACTTATAATAAGAATTACATACAGAAAGTAAAAATATTTCTACCAAACCTGGGAACAATGCTCATATATTTAGATATAGTTTTCTTTGCATGCATTAAATTCTCTAGGGACTTGATTCAGCAAAACACTGCAGCATAAGATTAGCTCTATGCACTTTAATGGGGTTAGTCATGCGCTTAAAGAGAAATACTAGCTTAAGAGCTCAACTTAAGAATTACACATTTTAATGACTTTAAAACTACAGTCTTCAAATGAAACATGCCAAAATAGATTTTATAAAAATAGATCTTATAAAAATATTCCCAACTTGCAAGCAACTTTTCTCCCATCATCCAGAATCTGCACTTATCCTCACCTCATCCATTGCTAGAGAGAATCCTCACATCTCTTTTGTTATATTCAGATAAATAACTAAAATACAAATGTCCAATACTTCCTGATCTCTGGACTCAATACAGCAATTCTTTTCACAGCTCGTCTGTTAAGTATCCTAGAAAACAAAAACCAAAACCAAAAACCAACCAAACAAAAAACCCTCAAAACCAAAAACACTCGAGCAACTTAGAAAACTGTCAGAAAAGATGTTTTCTTGATCCAGTAACTAAACTAAAGTGCTTCTGCAAGAAGTTATCACTCTGATCCTGACTAATAGTCAGTAGCAGCAGCATCTTCCCGGCTTCTAGGAAGGATATGACGTGACACAACACAACAGACACAAGTCCAACACGTATGTCACCATAAGTGTGCTCTGGCAGCACTTCACCACACTTAGATGGAAATCTTTGTAGGAAAATTTACCAATTTTTCTCTTTTCATAGTCCCAGTTCTTCTGTCATGGATTCAGTCTGGTCAGAATCCAAGCAACTCTATCTTCAAAAGAATTTGAAAACTCAAAGCACAAATTGTTTAACTCTATTACTGCAGGCAAGTTCTTAGATTAACCAGGTAGCTAAGCACCAAGAATGCTCCTGCTGATTAGGATTTCATTACTGCGCCTTAAGGCACAGGCGCTTTTTCTTCCCCTGTCCACCACAGGCACAGCATAAAAGTTTTGGAACAAAAATATTTCTTAAATGTCTCTACAACTGAAGTAAAGTCTTCCAAAACTATCATCATAGTTTTCTTCCTTTCTCTTTCAGATATCACAATCAGTACTCCCTTAACACAGCTGAAGTGCAGGAAATTCAGGTCTGTTTAGTATTAATGTTCTAAGAATAGAAATTCATCTCCCATCAAATCGAAAAATTTATCATTCTGCAGTATTCTTCGTCAGAGCCCTAGATTCTGTTAGGTTTAGGGACAGGCATTTGAAACAGTGTTTAAAAAGTAGGATACACTACCACATTCTTACAGTCCCTTTAGTCTATGTGTAAATTCTATTCCTCGGCAGACATGAATGGGGCAGCTCCTTGCTCACAGTGGGATACCCTGCACTAGACCAGGAGCACAAACATTGCAACAAATCTTTCCATTCTTTTCAATTTTCGTCTTCCAATGAAGACGTGTTTCTCCAGTCAATCTAAGGTCACTGGCAGTGGGCTTCCTTCTGCAAATTCTTTGTAGGCAACCATGATGAGGGTCCACTGGCCACACTTTGCAAATTGCAAACAGCTTTGATAACAAAAGACTGGCCTTTGTGACTATATTCCTCCAGTGGGAAAAGGCCCTGCCACATAAACGTTAGGCCTCAGAAACCGTATTTTTCAAAAAATTCAGAGTTGACTAGATAAGTGGGTAGAAACATACAGTGTTTGTTTGCTCATGACATACATACACTGATGAGCTTGTTTTGAACACTTACCATCCCAACCCTGCTACCAGTGTATTATTTATAACTCCAGACTATTTTCCAGTCCTTGCAGATGCCTGAAAATAAGGACTACATAAGCGCAGGAAAGGAGGCAATGCCAACAACTATGTACAGAGAGGCTCAGAAGAGCCATTACACCATTCTGGCCAATTTAAATATTCATTCTTTCCCTGTTAACATAAAGCCTCTCCATGTTCAGTTTCTCAATTAAACAAGAGGTGAAGTGGTTTACATAGCAGTGCTTTAGTGAGATGAAATCTGATTACAGTTAATCTCCCAATACACGAAAGGGTGGCTTCCCAAGAGTTAATAAAAAGTGATGGTTAGGAATTATGAGAGTAATACTTCCAAAATGAACTTAAGATCAAGCACAAGAATGTCTAATTACCAAATTAAAAACTTGCATTGAGACATACTCATTTCTCAAGCATGGATGGGTGCAACAATTTATGATTGTATCTCTTATCCTCTACCATACACGTTTCTTACAGACTTCCCTTGCACTAGTGCTTAGAAACCTGAAAGTTTCTGCTTGCTTAGGAAGAAACTAAGTGCCATAATGTTGGGTGTGAGTAAAGAGATAATAACACCATATAGAGGCAGCAGAACTAAAATATTGATATTTCATTTTTTCATCCTACTGGGGATCTGTCATTCTTCAGATTGTTCTAATATGTAACAGACAGGGAAAACTTTTTGCCATCATAAATTTATATGAGTCAGGTTTGCACACCTAAAAGTACTCAGGGTTTGACCTTGCATTTCTGAATTTTTAGGAGTCTCTATAGGACTCCAAAACATAATTGTATTATGCTGACAGACAAGTCTTATAATACTCTGGAGGACCTGGCTGAGCTTCAGAAGCATAGCTCATTCTCATCTAAAACAGAGAATTAAGTAAAAGATGGTCAGTCTTCTCACTTAATATTCACAGCTTTCCTAGTTTCTAGCTGTGAGAACCAGTGCTGACTGCATTACTAAAAATTTTCTCCTATCACTTTAGAAGAAACCACATACAACTTGGACTTGACAGGGCAGATTAGGACAGTGCACACTGAGCTACAGGCCACAGTAGGGTGGTGGGACTACAAGGAAATGACATTGTATTTTCCCCAAGCCTGTCAGAATTACTCTAATGCTGTAAAAAGAGCATTTGAACATAGTCTTCTCCTTGTTATTACCTAACACAATGAGTTAACAAGAAGAAAACAAGAAAGTCACAAATACAAGACACAATTCTCTCTAGAAGAAGGATAATTGTTGCAGAAATAAGAAAAGATTAGCATAATTCAATACTAATAATTCAAATGACAGTAATTAACAGCTCAATAGAAATTGTCTAGGATTCCCACACATATCTTACCATCTGCCTGCAAGAAAAACCATGAAGTGTATCTCTGATTCAAGTGGAAGTCACATGAAGGAGATGTAAGTAGAACCAATTCAGCAAATTAAATAAAGAACCTTGTAATTCAAGATAATGGGAATGTTTCTCTAAAAAAGATGCCCATTATCTTAAAAATTCCTGAATTTATTCTCATTATTAAGAAATAACATCCTCTCAAAAGTTGTGTGACTCCATAAATACACAGAGCCTCCAAACATAATATTCAATGTATGACATTGTATAAATAAGAACAGCATGTAACCAAAAGACCTTTGAGTAAAGTAAAAAATTCCTGGTAACCAGCAAAAAGATATCATGATGCAGATAGTGCAGTTACACTCCCATCCCACTTGCCTTTGTGGACTATATTGGGCATGTGTAGGAACATTTTGGTAGTGGGGAGACTGTGCCAGTCATAAATAATTTCAGATGGCTTTGCAGTGGATCCACTGTGGGTCAAGGCTGAGCCCAACAGCCAAGCTGAAACGCATTTAAGAAAGATAAGAAAACACCAGCTAGAGAGAGCAGAAGGGAGAGTTAGAAAAGAGAAGCAACAGAGGGTCCGAGGAGGAGGAAGGGGAGGAAGTGCTCCAGGACAGATATTCCTGCAGACCGTGAAACACTAACTTTATACCATGCACTTGAAAGACTGAAACTACACTCACAAAATTCTCTCAATTTAATGTTGATAAGCTCTTTACGACATTGTATATTTGTTGGATGACAGAGGACAACAGCAGGCATGGAAGCTGCCCTATAGTTTGGAAGTGCTATCCTAGTGCGCCCACCCTCCCACCTCCACTCCCCCTTAACAATGCATGCCCGAGACAGTGGGTTACAGGACTGAAAAGGCTCTCAGGATGAATCCTGAAGACTTCACAGAACACTCCACACTTCAGGCATCAGTACAGGGAACAGCCCTGGAATTGCCAAGGTCAATAGTTGGGCACAGAATCCATGGCAAAAGAAGCTAAAACAATACTGAACATAGTCCTTCATGCAAAACTGAAGAGTTCTGGTTCAGCAAAGAGAAATATTGAGATTAGGGTTAGCACACAAGTCTCAGCAATTCTGGATGATCTCAAGCAGCACTCGTTCCATGCGAAAACAAAGCATAATATCAAACACGCTGGGAGAAAGGCGGTGGCAGGCAGCCTGCATGTATGTGTCAGGGGAGCAGACTTATTAAATCAGCATTTGTATGGCAAGTTTGTATTTTTGTGTTAAAGACAACCTCATGCAAACCGCCCCCCCCACCCCCACTCTCCAAGAGTTTTAAAATGCAGAAGTACAGAGAGCATAAAAGGAAAAAATAAGCTCTAAAGAACAGAATTCACACAAGACAAGAACAAAAAGGGGCTTTTCAAAGGTACGATATGGCTTGTTATGTTAAGGTTTTATTACTCTGGCAAATGGCCACATGAAGGAAAGAGACAGGGCATGTAATGGTGGAACAGCCCCCCCAATACGCCCTGCCTTCAACAGTGGCCTGGGTGCTTTGGCAGAAGAGCCTGTCCTGTGGTCCTAGTTTTGAATCAGCAATTCTGCTATACCCAAATAAGAAAAGAATATTTATTTTGGCATCAGATTTAAGTGGTCGCTTTCCTTTAGCAATTATAATTCTCTTTTAAGAAATTAATTTGTAATACTACCTGGGTTTTTAAGTCTGGGAGCATGTATCAGTAACTAACTGGGAGCACGTACCAGTAAATGGCACGGAGCATCAATAGGGATTACAATGTCCTAAGACCTATAAAGTGGAACGAATATTTAAAGGAGGGAAGCATAGAGAGTTTAGCAGTAAGGATTAATTACTGGGGGATCAGTTTCCTCAGGATAGGATTTTAAACATTAAGATTCATTGTTTCAGAACACATATGATAAAGACAAAAAATAAAAAACACGTACCAGAAATTCAACTGGATAACAATAAATCTGGGATTAAAGTACTACAGTCATTTACAAAAAGAAATTCCTGGGGTAAGAACTGAGGACCTACAGACTAGACATCACAGAATATGGTGTGTCAATTCACATCTGGACAGAGAGCAGTAAAAACCTTCTAGTAACCTGACTGCAATACAACAGTTTTTCTCTTCTGAAGCCTCTGATCATTTAATGCTACTGCAGCAGCCAAAAATATTCAAGTCATATAAAGTCATAAAGTAGTCATTGCTGAATTCTCTTTTTTACAATGATGGACTCCTCACTTCAGTTCTATAAGCAAAGATGGCTTGAAATTACACTATCCCAAAGCACCCGTAAGCTCCTGTTTTGTACTGCATCATGCATTTTGGCACAGTTTATTCCACAACAAACTGACTTAAATTCTTTTGTAATTCTGATGCAGTTATTAATGCAGCAGCTGACCAGAAGAATACCTGCCAAGCAGTCTAGAAAATATCAAGGAGATGATTAGACTGAATTGCTAGCAAAAGAAAAGCACTAGAAAAAAATCTATTGTAAACTTCTTTCCTCAAGGCTATGCACACTTAGACTACAAACCCAATTATGGAAAAATACTGCACAATACTTGCAAGTGAAATTTTCAGGCATGGCGAATTCTTTGTTGATATTGTACCACACAATCTTCAAATTTTTTTTATACTGAATTAGTTAGTGCACTGAAGTATTCATTGATACTGTAGAAGAACTTTCCAACTTCAACAACATGCTCAGACATCAGCCAAGCTAAAATCAGAAGAGTTAAGCTTTGATGAACAATGGCAATAGTTCACAGACAATGTGCTATAGAAAAACCTTCTTCCCCTTCCCTACAATTGCTACCAGGAGCTCTGCAGAATGTTCTGGTGAGGGGGGAAACAAAGAAAAATACAACTCAATGGTAATCAAAATCCCGCCAAGAAAAAAACCCCAGTGATTTCAACAGGCTTTACACAACAACATAAAAAGAAGTTTCTTTCCTCTCTGCCCCACAGTTCTTTGCTGCTTCCACATATCTTACCTGATGCTGTAACAGCAACTGGTGTTACAGCTGACAGCAGAATGCCTCTTTCCTGTATTCTGCTCTCCCATCTCACTTCAATCTAGTGACAGAATTCACCTTAATTTCAACTAAGCAGTAAGAGATCTCACATATTTAAAATGGATATAGCCCTCACTCCACTCCCCAGAGGTTGGCTTTACCCTCCAGCCGGTTCCCTCAGCAGCTTTGCTGTTCCAACAAAACATTTCAATAAGACCCAGTATCTACAACATCTAGGTAGCTAGCATTTACACGTTAAACATCACACTTCAGATGAGCCATTTAGTGACGTCCCTGAAGAAACTGGCCTTTTTTTAAACTTCTTTTTTTTTTTTNCTCCATCTTACCAGAAGGAATAAAATGAAAGTTGTGCAAAAAAACTTAACTGCAGCATTTGCCAAGAGCAACCAAGTCCTGGTTAAGGTGTTTGCAAATGCTACAGATGACAAAACATGTTTCAAGGGAGGTACTTCAGAGGTCCACAGGTTTTAAATGTTGCACAGGACTTATGCACATGGGTTAGAAAATACACATGTAGAATGCTGAGCATGGCATTTTTTTATTTATGTAAAGAAAGGCCCAGTATGTGCCTCTTCCTCAGCTTTTCTAACAAGGGATGAAGGCTTAGCAGGGCTGGCACCAGACCACCAGATCAAAAAACCCCATTTTTTCACAAGAAGTAAAGACACGTTGATGCAGAAGGTTAAGGTGGCAGAAGAGTATGTCAGGGAGAGCAAAAAGTGTTGTGATTCCTGCCAGGCCAACACATGCAAACTGGAGTGATTTTTACTACTGTGCAGATCATGGGAAAGGAAAATTAAACATGATAATTAAGACAGGAGAAGCACAGGAGCAACATCAACATACGTTTAAACTATTGGAAAGGAAGAAGAGAAATCACTAGTGAAACACTGTAAGGTTTATGTTGAGTTTATATTGTTATTGAATTAAGTGCTAGATGAAGTCCTTGTCTAAACAAACAAGTTGCACTATTTCTATTCAAATCAATTACAAACTTCACTGTAGTTATACTGGTGCAAAGCTCTTTGCAGACAATCTTTTATCAATTTACAATAGGCTTCAGTGATTTATACATGTCCATAAAGGGTTGCAGCTGCTGAATTAAACCAATCTCAAAATTATTTTAAACTCGTCATTTTGTCTACAAGGAGACAAATAGATAGTGATTTTTCCAATGTATTAAATTTCAGATTCCCAAAGATAATGATGGGCAATAGTGTTATGCTTTCTCTCATTTAAACAACTGTCACACATTTTAAAACAATGATCATCTGAGCACATAGGTGAAATCAAGCACCCCCACTACATCAAGTTATGCTCAACTGTGCTACTCAAACATTCTTCAGTTCGGGAAGTATTTTGTCAATTAATTTCTAAAGCCACCCTCAGAAAATCTTAGCACCAAGCTTAATAACTTGTTCAGCTCCAGGAGCACAAAGCAGGAAAGACTGTTTAAGAGACTTGTTTATTCACCTCAAACCTGAACTGCTCTTCAAATGGCTTTCTAGACTAAGGTGTCTACTCCTGTTAATAAAAGTATGAATTGTTCCCAACAACCACGAATTTGTACTTCTGATTAATGATTTATTACCTGGATGCGTCCATGTGCAGATTTTTCCACAGATTTTGTTTGCCATTCTTTCAGCAGCAGACTGAACATCAGTGACACATGGTAGCTGTGCTGAGGAATGAGGAGCTCTCACCTGACATTTTGCTATATGCAGCTCCACAACCTTCAAGATGTTCTAGTTTGTACAACCATAACATGCATTCTGCACTTGGCATTATCCCCTGTATAATTCCATTATTAAGGAAGCTTGGAAGCGAAAGATTTTTTTTTCCTTAAGGCATTTTGCTATTATTTTACATGCTCAGAATAGGAAATTGATTTTCTGTATGTAAAATGATTCATAATCACTATGCAAAGTCAACTCCTCAGTCACTAATGTGGACATTTTTGTGGGGTTTTGTGTTCAAAGAATGCACCACCACACACAGTGGAACAAATCAAACCGAATTACCTTGAAACAAATCAAAGAATGTGAGTGGATAGGAGAGGGAGGAGGGGAAAGTAAAGATAAAAGAAAATACAATAAAATAAAATAATGAAATAAAATAATAAAATAATAGATGAAAACCACCTTTCCCTATCAAATTACTAGTATAGGTTGAATGCCGTTTCCTGTAGGCACATTTTGCATCTCCTCTACAGAAATGCACTTTCCCTTGGTGTCAGGGCAGTATAGTATCAAATCCACTGAATCCTTCCATCTAACTACAGGAGTCTCTGAATTTCCATCTGTGTGCATTTGTTTGATTGATTTTAAAGTAAGACTATTAAACCTTACTTCATATAAAAATTCAAACAATATATTTACAGAAACATTAATAAAAGCTTTTATTAGAAGTGTGCTTTTGCTGCCACTAAATTTCATTGCCAAAGCTCTGAGATATTCAACAGTACAGACTTTTGAAAGGTTTGAAAATGAATAGGCAACAATATCATTTGTTACCACTGACAAAGAAACACTTTGCCATTAGTCAGCGTTCAAATAAATCACATTGTCTAGGCTTGTCTATGCTCAAAAAATTGTCTGATCTAACTCTGACAGTATAGACAGAATGATAAAACCTCCCTGTTGCAAGTAAAATTATAGTGCTGAAATTTAAAGTAAACATCATATAACCTTATCCACACTATGACCTGCAATAATTTTTAAATAAATCAGATTTTCAATCAAGGAAAGTTAACGTTGGTAGTAAATTTTACATAAAAAGAAGCTCTGGTATACATATTTTTTTTCCCAGCTAATATGAATCATCAGTGCTTCTTGGCTCCTTAACATGCAGAAAAATGGTCAGGGAGGGAAGAAAATACAAAGGTACAATACTGCCATTTAAAGCAGTTTCTCTGCTGCATTGTTAATCTTGAACTGCTGTTACCAAAAACAAGATTCCAACTGAGAGAACTGGAATTCAGAAAAGTACACCAAGACCGACCCTGTTGTAAAATCACCCAGTACCTTTCAGGAAACACTTGATAGCTGAAAATTTCTGGTCACGTTTGCTCTGTGTTCATGAGCCAATTAAAGAAAAAAAATCCTTCACTTGAAATGTCAGTTGGTCAGCTCATTAAAAAAAGCTTCACTGACAACACTAGAAGAGGGGCAAATGTCTAACTTGGTCTATCTTGAACATATTACTGGCCTACTTAAAAAAGAATAAGAAAGAACACAGTCTTAAAAACTACAACAAACAAATCACAACCTACACAAACAAACACCCACCAAGTGAAAACTTACCCTTTAAGAGCCAGCTTCAGAAAATTTGAATCTCAAAATCTGCTGCAAGTTTTCCTAAACCTTATTCTAAAAGAGTGTGTAAAATGGAGTCCTTTAGGAGAAACAGTGTGTCAAAGCGTTCATATTAAAACATACACACGCCTTACAATACAGTATCCGCTTTCAAACACAGTGACCAAGTCACAGCTGTGCAGGGATTGAGGAAAAACAGTTGCATTCTCTACAGATTGTTAAACAGAGCTTTTCACTAAAAGAACAACTTCAATGGAGTACTGCAGTCAGCTCTGGGGTCCCCAGCACAGGAAAGACATCAACCTGTTGGAGCAAGTCCAGAGGAGGGCCATGGAGACAATCAGAGGGCTGGAGCACCTCCCCTATGGAGACAGGCTGAGAGAGTCGGGCTTGTTAAGCCTGGAGAAAGGAAGGCTTCAGGGAGACCTTGGAGCACCTTCCTGTACCTAAAGGAGGCTATGGGAAATCCGGAGAGGGACATTTTACAAGGGCGTGGAGTGACAGGATAAGGGGTAATGGCTTCAAACTGAGAGGGTAGGGTTACATTGGATGTCAAGAAGAAATTCTTCACTGGGTTACATTGGACGTCAAGAAGAAATTCTTTTCTGTGAGTGTGGTGAGACACCGGAATGGGCTGCTCGTGGAACTTGTGGATGCCCCGCCTCTGGAAGTGTTCAAGGCCAGGTTGGCTGGGGCGTGGGGGCAACCTGGTCTGGCAGAAAAAACTCTGCCCATGGCAGGAGAGTTGGAACTAGACAGTCTTTAAGATATCTTCCAACTGAAACCATTCTACAATTCTGTAATAGAAAGGTTTGCACTCTGCTTGCAAAGAAACATACTGTTTTCTTCTTCTGGCAAACAAAACAAAAACCAGGGACAACAGCAAAGGCTAATTAAAATTACATTAGTCAACTAAGGCCCAGTGCAGCCCCCATCCAAATAAGCAAAATTGAACTGCAAGTCCTCAGGACCTCCGAAGAGCCGTGCTTGTGTGCCCAAGGGAATGCTCAGACTTCGCATAACAAAACCCCAGCTATTTAATGGTAAAAATGCAGCCCTACACAGAAGCCACCAAATGAGGTGTCAGTGGCAACAGCACGAACAGCCATGTGCTTTTATTTTTATTCTGCCTGTGCTCAGTATCATACTTGTTCTAAAATCAGGCTGTCCTCTGCTACCCTGGGGTAGACTGGAGGTCAGCACCACCACTGAGACAGCACTGACTGCCCCACCTTCAGTTTTCTCCACCTTCCACTTATAATTGCAGGTTTCACAGCGAACTCCCAGAAGAGAAGAAAAAAAACCCCATAACTCGCCCTGCTGGTCTCCGTGCCCGCGCGAGGCGGTGGAGTCACCGCCCCTGCAGGTGCTTAAAGGAAGACTGGATGTGACACTCAGTGCCATGGTCTGGTTGACACGGTGGTGTGGCGTCGCAGGCTGGACTCGATGCTCTCAGAGGTCTTTTCCAACCTGATTCATTCCCCGACTGATTCCGTGAAAGCGCTCCCAGCAGAGGAAGGGGGCGCTCCCAGGGCTCTCCCTGACCTTGCCCCCGGCTACTCCTCCCAGTCGCCCGGGGGCGAAGCTCCCCCACCTCCCTCAGCGCGCCCAGCGCCGTTCCCAGCGGGACGATCCCGCATTCCCGACGAACGCCGTGACCGCCCCCGCGGGCCCGCTCCGCCCCCGCGGCGCGGACCACAGCTCCCGGCACGCTCCGGGGCGGCGCGGGGCGCGCCGGGAGCTGCCCCGCCCCGCCGGCCCACGAGCGCCGCA
>VWZG01003731.1:161288-289601 GCA_013396735.1 Grallaria varia
ACAAATCATGGCTCAGAAGAGTGGATAGAGAACAAGGAATTGCTTTGTTTTTAAATGCTGTCTGAAGTAATAAAGCTTTGTGATCTGAAAGGCGACTGTCTCAAAATATCTTTAAACCATCATGTAATTGCCCACGATTTAAGTGTTTTTCTGCAAACATAAATGAATAGAAGGAATGCAAACTTTCAATTAATAAAGTTAACAGTGGGGGGAGCGTAAGTTAAATGCATCTACAACGAGACTATGAACCTGAGGTTGTATCCTGTGGACTAGTTCTCACGCTCTTCTGGTCTAAATTTAAGCATACAGACTTTCCTTTCTGTCATTAATGAAACTTTCAAACATGCAACCTTAATTTTTTTTTGCAACTTTATCAGATTTTTATAGTCAAGGCTTGTCCTTGTTGGATAAATGGAAATTTTACAGTGTTGAGTTGCGTAACTTTTGTTATTAAGCCCTGAAGGACACTAAAATGGTGCTATGGGAGTTAAGTTCATAGTCGTGATACGGCTGTAAAGATAAACTCCTGGTTTAAAGCAATGTGTAAATTGATGCAAAGCCATCTTCCTGAGTACACAAACAGAAGGCTTTGCTGCCCGTGCTGCTGTATGTACCTTTGTTAATTAGAGAATAGATGAAGTTGACAAAACTCATTGATTTTAATGCAGGTCTGTGAGAAGCAGTTGAAATGTCAAGAATCATGCCAGTGTTGTGTTGCTGCCTGCCAGAAATGGTAGAGGCAAATGCACTTTAGTTAATTAGTAGGAAAGAGAACCTAAAATGGTAGAAACTGAGGGAAAACAAAGGGCTTTCTCTAACACAGCAGCAATATTGGTGAAAAGAGTGAAAAATTGTGTTGCTCTCATAAATAATTTCAAGTATCTAGGTAGGAATGGTTTTTTGTAGATGGAAGAGTCTTATAAGTCTGATTGGAATGTGGAAAATGAGCTTGCGAAAACAGATTACAAACAGTGCTCTATTTTCATTTTTTTAAATCACTTCTTTAGAAGCTTCTCCAGGTAAACTGGGTTTTCCTTTCTTCTTTTTTTTTTTTTTTTCCCCAGCACAGTGGCTGTAGTCTTTCCTAGTGAAAGAGTTCCATATTTTTGTCAATTCCTTTGGCTTTTTCTGTTAAGCTTGCGTAGGGTATCTTGCAATATGTTGTTAAGTCAGTCACCTATTCTTTAGTATTTGTTTTGTGATCCAGAGAGGAAGCTGAGATATGTCTGATAAAATGAGGAGCATTAGGCAAATCATTTATTCTCTTGAATGGAAAAATATTGTTGCCTCTAAGGTGTAGAAAGTTCCCCCGTTTACTTAGAAAGCCAGTTTTCTGGTACGGCTGTATGAATCACAGATCATCTACAGTGAGAAGAAAGGCAGAATTGCCTTGGGTTTTCTACGTATTAATCAAGTATGTTTTCTTTTTCTTAGCATTCCTTTTAAGCTGCCTTTCTGACAATAAAACTGTGTTTTGATTTGGGTTGGAGGGGAGGTTTCCTTGTTTTGTAAAATTAGCCACTGACACTCACTCAGGTTGGCATTTCTTTCAGAAATGACCCAAGTGGAGTATGATAGGCCAAGGCAGTAAAGAGAGGACAGTGTTTGGTTTTGATCTTCATTCAAATACAAAGCCTGTGCAAGGAAAAAACTAACTTGTATTTTGAGGTCACCATGCTATCACTTAAGAACTTGTGACCTGTTCATCATGACCAGGATTACTGTGGTGGGTTTTTTTCCACTGAGTACCACTTTAATTTGGTTTATTTCTCATGTCTTGTTTACTTTACCTACTTGAGCTGGTCCAAAGACTTCGAAAAATGTATGTACTTTCTAAGTCAGGTGAGCTGATACATGAAGTCAGGCAGCATGGACATTAAGCTGTGCCATTGACAAGCCAAGAACTTGAAACATGGATAGTGATGGTATATAGGAATGGACAGGTTTTGTGTCTGAAATTTGGTTCATTTGTTGTCTGGTTTGGCAGCTGGGTGGACCAAGAGCTTAATTTCTGAGTTATGTATATTCAAGTGCATAGTGAAAGCTTTTCATGAAAGTACAACAGCACGTTTAACTCAGTTGTCAAGTGAGAGTATTCTTTCTGTCAGATGTTGCCTTAAATGCCAGCATGGCTTCTGAACCACGGCAACCAGAATTATGGAGCACTTGAACAGGGGCTACTTTCTATGCACTGGTTTTCTAAAGTACAGCTCCAGCATGCCCATATGCTATTTCATTTGACTGCTTGTAAATATGTGTATAATAATTTATATATGTCTGTGTCGTATATGTATATGTAGAAGGTATATATATCTAGTGAGACTGTTGCGTTCTGATACTGCTACTAACTGAAACAGTAACAACTTTTGGTACATCAGTAGTCTTTGGGGAGTGCTGTCGAAATAGCAACATCCATTCTGTTTGCGCAGTTCTTACCATTAAGTTATACGTGTGAGAACTGTACCTGAATCATTAATCGTATCACATGACGTTAGATCTTAACTTCTGTCTCTCCCTGAGAATTTTAACGTTTTGCTAAAAGACAGATTAATACCAGATATATTAATGAAAGCTTTCATAAGCTGCAGTGCAGAAGCTTGTATGTCTGAGTGCGAGACTCTCTCTGTACCAGTGTGCACGTGCAGGATGGCGTGCACCACTGGGGTCTTTGTCAGTTACTTTTGCCTACTTACTCCTGCCAGGAATGTTGTCTCTTACTGCCCTGCCAGTTCCTGGTACTGAACAGCACTACCACAGTCTCATATATATCTTTGCCTCTTCCAAACCAGCAGCATTGATTGCTCAAACCACCAGCTATTTACGTGCCATTAGCGTGGCCATTTTTTTATTGTACCTCACTGAGGCCCCATAATTGTGTTAGTGGCAAGTGTGGGGTTTAGGTATGATAGCAGTGCACTTTCTTGTCCCTGGTATCATCACCTACCCTTAGTGGGCTTTGGTGAATGGAGAGGAACTGGTGAAAATAAACATAAGGTCAGTGTCATTGCTTGCATTTCAGAGGCAGACAGGAAGTTGAGATTTTTATCTCAGGCACTGTCAAAAAGACAGGTTTTGCTGCTTTCAAATCATGTTTGCCAGATGGATTCTTGAGCTGTTATGAACTTTTTTCATTAATGAATATATAATTTAACACCTATAAATATGACAAAAGCTTCATCAAAATACAAAGTGTGACTCAAGTGAACATTAGAAGTAGTGTATGGAATTGATGAATCACTGGAGGTTGTGTGAATGTATTGTTTTAGTTGGGAGAGAGTAAGGTTGCGGGTTTGTGTTGTAGTTAGCCCATCTGACAGCTGCCTTCTGGAGTAGTTCTCTGTCACCCTCTGTGCAGTCCTGCTTTTTTCTTCATGCTTGCTATAAAGCAGTTAAGTTAATTCAATGAGGTGAATGGTCAAAATACTGTAACATTTTAGTTCCCTGAACCTGTTCACCACTAGTTTTTTATATTACAGTTTAGTCTCTTATTTTTGAGGAAGAATATGAACAGTGTAAGGGAATGTAAATGGTGACTGACTTTAGAGGTTAAAATGGGATTGAGTGATAAGGTAAAGACACGTATACACTGTTAAGACACTGGAGCAACAGGAGTGATGAAAGAAAAGGTGGATGAGAGTACGCCAAGCTGGTGTTCATAAGGAGAGGGGGGAAAATAATATAAAGAGGATGGTAGCATTGATAATCTCAATTAACAATGCCCACCCAGGTAATTCATCTTTCCATTGCTTACCTGCTGATGACTTCTTGCTGGGCAGACAGCAGATTGTATAGATGTGCTCTTCTTGAGGGGTGGCAACCACTTTTGTCTCCAAACTGCTATCTTGCTGAAGGCTTCCAACCCATCCCACAGGCTTGTAGAAGGGGAGTACATGAATGTGGCTATGTTTAGGAAACATTTCCCACAGATTTTGGGATTCTTTTTCAAAGTAATTCCTTTTGTTTATAATCTTAGACAACTTCCAGACCTCAGGAAAGCATTGGATTGCAATGAATCTAATCACTTTGAATTGATTTTGAGATAATGCAGATGTCCTGAGATGCATATTTGAAACTTACTGTATTGTCTTCATTCACTAGTTTTTTGACTCTATGAAATAAGAAGTACTCTATTTCTATGTTATTGGAATATGTTTTTAAAGAGTGTATACCTCCTGTCAACTTTTGAATGAGGAAGGTTTTTCATACTCCAGTACTAATAATTTTAACAACATTTCAGATAGCTCAAACTAATTTCTTTTTGTTACAGTAGGAAAAATACTCTAGCATAGTCTCCAAATCTGATTCATCAGGGTCTGTGTGTTCATGAAAGGAAAGGTTAGAGATTTTTGTGTGAGAATAACCTGCTAAGTTTCACCACACCACCACCACCCACCCTTTAAAATGAGGAAGATTCGGATCAGGCATCTTTTTTGGTCACTTTTCTTGCAGTATGACATGGATTGAGAAACTCTGTTAGCACAGGTTAGTCTAGGTCTTGGGGTTTCTAGATTGAAAGATACTGTTTAGCTACTTGGAGGGAGCTGTTTTGCAGCCAAGTCAATTTTTCTGTAAGGTTGATACAGCGTTAACAGTCAAAATGATGTGCAGCTGTCTGTACCGAACTTCTCTACTGCTTGTGAAATTGCAGAAATAGGTAAATATTAGAAATTTAATGGAAGGAGGGTAATCTGGAAAAAGAACATTGGACAGAGTTGCAGGCACAGCTGAGACTGCTTTGTTAGTGGGGAGACCTCAGGCTAGGTTTGTTCAGTTAGATTGATGCAGCTGAAAAGTGGTTCACCGTGTGGCCTCATAAAGTAGCAGTCATGTAAGAATCAAACCTCTGCTCTGTATCTACTATTGTCTTCTGCCAGCTTTACTTAGCAGGCAGTGTTTCTTTCCTCACTTGTGCAACCTGTAATTGGGGTGAAAACCTCATCAGATTTCATGTGGGTGCAGTAATGGGGTTATGCGTGGTTGGTAGGAGGGGCAGTGCTCATAAAACATGTGCAGAGTGTGGTTGAGTACAGAGGCCATCCCTAGTCTCCGTACAGTCTTCTTTTGGAAAACATAAAAGGTGAGACAATGCTTGCAAAGTGTTGACCCTTTCATTGATTCATGGGTAGCAGAACAGAACATGAAAAGGAAAACATATCTGAATGTTTCATGTAGGCTGGGTCAACTGTCAAGTTTAGCTGTTAATACCCTGATTTTTTGGGTTTGGTTTTGTTTTGGTTTGGTTTTTTTATGCTCTTTAACAAACACTAACTAGAGCAAATGCTACAATGAAAATCATTGAATGGACTTCTTTTTTGTAGATATCCTATTATTTGAACAGCTTAGTATGTTCTGGTTTTAAAACAAAAATTTGAGTTTATTATGTAAGGTTAGAAGGGCTTATAAAAGTTACCTTTTGCTTTCTATCATAACTCTCTAATAGTCTGTTTTTGGCAGCCTGTAATCCTAATACTTGTGTTTTTAAATCTGTGTCATGTTGAACTAGTGGGGAAAGGGAAGGATAAAAATTTTGGCCAGTATAATTAGCAGGAAAATTCAAAATCCAATAGAAACTAATAGGTTTTAAGTGAGTTGAGGGTAGATTGAGTTTAAGGAGATGTCTTTGCTGTTCCACAAGAGTCTCTTCTGATCTACTCAGGTTGTTTTCCATTTAATGTCTATCTGTGCATATGTTGCAGAGTTCCCCCTTAATTTTTGAAAATTCCACTCCTGCAAGCCCTTTGAGGTACATTTGTACTGACATTTAGGGCTAATCCTGAGGGCTTCTTTCTACTTAGCAAAGCCATTAAAGCTGCTGCTTTTGGAGAATGTGTGCTGATGTTTTAATTATTGTTGTTATTAACTCTTTTAGCAAAACTTCTTCTAGCCATCAGTCTTACTACTTGCTTGGAGAACAAAGTGGACTTAGGACAAGTCTTGCTAAATTTTTTTATAGGATGTCCAAGACATAGATCTCATTTCTGGCCCCAGAGCTGAGCAGTTTGTGGTCTTCACCTGAGCTGTTGCTGGGAATCAAACTGAGGTGTTTTTAATGTGGAGAGCTGCTAGGTCTGAGCTTTAGAGGTACTGTAAAATTGACCCTAATGCTGCACCACACCTTACATAAGTTGAAGCAGCCTGAGGAATGAATTTAAGGACATAGATACAAACTAAATAGATCGGCTTCTGTATTTCCCAACTTACTGCTGCTTTCTCAGGGTAAAAGCTCCTTTGGCATATGGAGCAATGCTTTAAAAGTTCTTGCTATTATGCGTGGCAATATTCCTGTGCTTTAGAAAAGGAAATAGTCTATTTTAAATGAGGAATAACTGAGTGTTTATACATGAGTGCTTCTAAGAGCAGAAAACGGTACTTAAAATATCTGTTATGGGAGACCCAAGTCAGTATCATATGCTACTTTTTTAAGAGCCCATCTAACATAAATAACTGGAGTATGTGGACTGTAAAGATAATTACTTACAGGTGTTACAATGCTCATCATATAATTTTTTGTGGCAGTCAGTTTATATGGGTTATATTAGTTTATTAAGTAAAGAAAAGAGCATGTTCAAGTTCTTTTTAGCTGATGATCCATGAAGAATGGCAAAACACCTTTTCAAAACTAACCTCACTTGAAACAAACAAGCAGAAGCCTTGGGGAAGCTACATTGCAATGGAGGATGTGAGTTTGGCTTGATCATTGATTTTTGGTGGTGTTCTTAGTGGGATTGCTATTACCTTCTAGATTGTTTAATACAATGTTATTTACATTCATTTAAAATAGTTGCTCACTGTATACATTGACATTATCTGTCCTGTTGGTTTAACATGGATTTTGCAGAAGGGATAAATAGCCTGTAATTATGTAATTTTAAGCTGTTCTAGCACGAGTGGATGAGCAGCCTACATTTTGTGAGTTCTTTATTTTATTCAGTCTCTGCGTTCTCTTTTTGCAATTTTTACACTAAAAGTGGTAGTCAACTTCTTTAAATCCAAGAAGTGTGATTTTATTTACTTTTATTTCTATCTTCCCAATAGATGGATATGTTAACAAAGTCTAGGTATGGAAAGTACCTCTTTGAGGATGCAGCTGGTCGGGAGGAATACGTGTTGAATAGAATACATGTGTGCTATAGCCAGAGGATTTGAAAATACAGCAATGCATTTTCTTGATGTAGAAGCAAAACAACAAAACAAGCCTTCTATTTTTCTATGCTTATCCATTTTTTTTTAGTAATTAATACATATGTTGAATGTGTTTTCATCTTATTCTAACCTTATCCCAAGGAGCATTTGGAAGTTCAGTTAAGTAACTTAGAATTCCATAAAATATTGTTTGAAACGTGTATCTTGAAAAAGCCAGCTTCATCGTCATGGTTGAAATATTTGAAGTTGATCATTTGGGTATTAAAGGTCTTTAAAATGTATTAAATTCTTTCTCTGGCAATAGATCAAATGCCTTAAAGTTGCAATTCTTCTATATTTAGAAAGTCAGCGAGACAAAATTGGAGCTCTGGCATTTTATTGATGTTAACAATGAAAGCAAATGGGCATCTCTTTGGCTTGCTTTACTGTAGAATGAGAGTCATGAAAGCCAGTGCAGTGTTTTGAGTTTTTCAAGTTGTGTAATGCTACTGTGTTTTGACTGTGTTATCTTACTCAGGTGGCTAAAATGATTTATCTAATGTCAAATATCTGAAGTAACATTTGAAAAACTATTGCATGTGTCTCACAATTCATTTTACTCTGTAACAGTTTTAATCTTTCTTTTGTCAAATAGAAAATGGATTTTGGCACTGGAAAGTCTATCTTAAACATTTGCAACAGTGTCTTAATTTGTGATGTCTCAGGTCATCTAGCAATGACAAATGTAATTATTCTCCTATGGCTAAACATGTTCAGGAGCCAAGGAATTTTTAGTGCTTTAATTTTGTATTCTACCACTGCTTCACCAATGCTTGCCCCACCCTCCCACAGAAAAGCAGTCCACTTTTTGCTTGCCAGAAGACTGGATGATGTCTTGTGTGAAATATGTCATGCTTGTAATTGTTTCATCACTGATTTATTTTCTAGATTTTGCTTTTGTAAGCCAACTTCAGGGTCCTTTTTTTCTCTGTGCTTCCCTTGTACTCTAGTTTCAGCAGAACGTACTTAACTACACACATCATTGTTTTCCTTTGTGAAAGTATGTTTCATGCAATGCCATCTACTGTCCCTTTCTACCTTCAAGCCGAAGAACAGCTTTAAATGTTAGTTGAATGGTACTTTTACCTGGGAAGTTAAACCGTGTTGTCCTCTGTCTCATGTGCTGTGCTGGAGTACCCATGGGTATAGTTTGTGCTTTGGAAAACAGTGGAAGATGATTCCACAGGTTCCTTTGTGAACCAAGAGAAAGCTGCTGTGGCTGATGAGGTGATGGGTCAGAGTGTTTTGAGTAAAGACTGACTCTAAATATCTAAGGTACAAGACTGTGCTGCTGAGCTTGTCTTCACCAGTATAAAGTGCTCTTATTTGCATCTAAACAAGTGAAATAGTTCTCCTGAATTTCCCATCATCTATTGCACATTACCTGGGATAGTTTTCTGCTATGTTAAGGAGTTAAGGCAACGTAAGCACAGGTGTTGGATCTGCAACTGCAAGCAGTGAGAGGAAAACTTGCCTTTTCCAATGGCCATGAGCTATTGTATTGGCACATCTTGTACCCTGATCCTGTCTCAAGTATCCGTCCAACAGGTCATGGGTTACTGAGGGGTAAACATATCAATAGTTTCTGCTAAAGTTCTTTTACTGTGCTGTAACTGTTCAGAAGTTTTGCCAGAAATAAGACTTAAATAGTTACATGGGATATTTGGGGTCTAGAGCCGAATACCTTTTCTCAACAGGAAGGCTAACTCTACTTTTCTAATTTAAATGCGCATTTGTGGAGAGAGTTGAGAGGGCATACAGTCTGGTGGGGATTGAAGCGTGAAAGGTCCTGGAACAGGCCAATTTAATTCATGTCTGGAGAGCAAGAAGAGAGAAGATTTAGGATTACGTGACCTAATAATTGTCCCTTGAGAACTTCTGCTAGGCCCTTCCCAATAGTTCTCACATGTGCCCTGCATTACACCATATTCCAACCCCACCTGAATAGCAACCAAGCCTCTTGCATTATTATCCTCCTTTCCCCATTTTCATGGGCACCCAGACACTCATTTTGCCTTATGCTGTTTCATGTGGCAATGGGGGACCAGGGAAAGGCATGGTACCTCAAGTCAGTACTTGGGATTTAATAAAATGATCTTAGAAATGAAGCTTATTTGAAGCTCAACCTTATACTATTATAAGACAGAGGGGCTGTAGCTTCCAGACTGGTACCATGGTAGTCGGCTGGTCAAAGAGGTGATTTGTTTTTGAAAGGGCATGTTCCTGCGGGTATGATGGAGGCAATGGTGGGTGTTGTCTATGAATATTTCTGTAATGCCACTTGTGACAGCTTCAAAGTGTATGTATGGAGACTGAGGGGAGAACTCATTGCAATCTACAACTTTCTCATGAAGGAAAGAGGAGGGACAGGCACTGATCTCTTCTCTGCGGTGACCAGTGACAGGATCCAATGGGATGGCCTGAAATTGTGTCGGGAGGTTTGGGTTGAACATTAGAAAAAGGTTCTTTACCTAGAGGGTATTTGGAAACTGGGACAGGCACCCTAAGGATGTGGTCACAGCACCAAGCCTGCCAGAGTTCAAGAATCTTTTGGATATCACGCTCAGGCACATGGCGTGACTCTTGGGGATGGTCCTGTGCAGGGCTAAGGGTTGGACTGGATAATCCTTGTGGGTCTCCCTCCAACTCAGCACATTCTGTGATTCTGTGTGTAATTGTAAGCCTAGTTCATCTTAAGTGTTCTACCACCTTCACATTTAAAGGTCATTTCTAAACTTGAATTGGATTTTACTAAAGAGACAGAGGAGCACAGTGAAATAATCAATAGTCACAATATAGTAAGACTAAGCAATACTAGAAATTCCATCACGTAATGGGAAAACAAACATGTAACTTTAATTTCACATTGTATGTGGCAAGCATTTAATATTCATTATATATACTGTCTTAAATGCTGAGCACTGTAGTCATCACAGTACAGTTAATCTTTAACATTTCTTTGTGAATACCTAAAGGGGAAATAATATTTTGTTACTGCACTTCTGTATTTCTTGTGCATAGTCTTTAAAGAAACTTTGGTAACCATTAAGTACAATTCTTAACTGGTTGTATTTATTTAAAACTTTGTTTGTTTTTTTAAATTTAGATGTGCTTTAAACAGTATGGAAGATATAAAATAAAAGTAGTGGATAACTGATTTTAAATTCTGCTTGCCATACTTACTTGAGAATAGATCAGATGTTGAAAGTGGATCAAGAAGGCAAAATATGATTAGAAAGATAAACTCCACTCTGTGTGTTGTGGGGAAGAATGAAGGCCGCTTTCTGTTCGCAGCTTCTTTCCTGGTCTTTATTTTATTGGTGACATCCTGTTCCCCTGTCATTTTTTTCCAGTTAGAGTATATAGTCACTATGCAAACAGCTGGAATTTTTTCTGCCCTCAGCTGGAGGCCACCATCCCTTCTGTTGGACTGTATTAATAGATCATGCAGGTACTCTTAATCTGCTTCATAGAAAAATCAGTTTAAATAGGTGAGATCATGGAATCATTTAGGTTGGAAAAGGCCTGTATGATCATTGAGTCCAACCATTAGCCCAGCACTGCCAACTCCACCACTAAAACATGTCCCTAAATTCTACATCTACACCTCTTTTAGATACTTCCAGGTTAGTGAGTCAACCACTTCCCTGGGCAGCCTGTTCCAATGCTTAATACCCCTCTCAGTGATGAAATTTTTTAGTAGACCTAATGTAAACCTCTCCTGGTACAACTTGAGGCCATTTCGCCTTGACCTATCACTTGTCACCTGGGAGAAGAGACCAGCTCCCCACCTCACTACAACCTCTTTTCGGTTAGTTGTAGAGAGCCAGAAGGTCTCTCCTAAACCTTCTTTTCTCCAGGCTAACCAACACCAGCTTTCTCAGTTCCTTCTCNAGTACCCCGAGGTCATTTTCCACCAGACAGCTTTCCAGGCACTCCATCTCCAAGCCTGTAGCACTGCATTGGGGTTGTTGTGACCCAGGTGCGGGACCCAGCACTTTGCCTTGTTGAACATCATACACTTGGCCTCGGTCCATCAATCCAGCCTGTCCAGATACCTCTGCGGAGCCTTCCTACCCTTCATCAGATCAATGCTCCCACCCGACTTGGTGTCATCTGCAAACTGGCTGAGAGTGCACTTGATCCCCACGTCCAGATCATCGATAAAGATGTTAATCAAGACTGGCCCTAACACTGATCCTTGGGGAACACCACTTGTGATCAGCCGCCAGTCGGATGTAACTCCATTCACCACCGCTCTCTGGGCTTTGACATCCAACCTATTTCTTACCCAGCAAAGAATGCACCTGTCCAAGACATGAGCAGCCAGTTTCACCAGAAGAATGCTGCTGGAAACAGTGTCAAAGGCTTTATTAGAGTCCAGGTAGACAACATCCACAGCCTATCCACTCAGCAAGTCACCCTGTCATACAAGAAGATGGGGTTGGGCAAGTGGTACCTGTCCTTCGTAAACACATCCTGCCTGGGCCTGATCCCTTGGCTGTCCTGTGTTTGCTGCATGGTTGTATTCAAGATGATCTGCTCCCTAACCTTTGCTGGCACTGAGGTTAGTTGACAGGCCTGTAGTTCCCTAGATCCTCCTTCCAACCCTTCTTGTAGATGGGCATCACATTTGCTAACTTCAGTCAACTGGGATCTCCCTAGTTTGCCAGAACTGCTGGGTAATGATTGAAAGCACCTCTGCCAGCTCCCTCAGTACCTTGGGTAGATCCTATGCAGCCCTATAGACTTGTGTGTGTTTGTAAGTGGTGTAGTAGGTTGATAACCATTTCTCCTTAGATTATGGGTGCTTCTTTCTGCTCCCCATCCCAGTCTTCCAGCTCAGAGGGCTGGTTACTCAAACAACGGCTGGTCTTGCTATTCAGGACTGAGGCAAAGAAGACATTAGGCACCTCATCCTTTGTCACTGTTTCCTCCCGCATCCAATAAAGATGGAGGTCTCCTTAGCCGTCCCCTTGTTGCTGAAGTATTTATAGAAGCATTTTTCATTGTCTTTTGCAACATCTTGAGAGTGGTTTGCTTTTTAGCCATGATTCGAGCTAATTTGTCCAATTTGCAGACAGAAGCGCATTAGGAGTGCCCCTGCACTCCTTTTAGCTGGCAAAGGTTAGTTGAAGGATAACTGCCACAGTTAAATTTGCGAGCATGTAATTCAGTATAAGGCATCCTAGAGTTGGGAATACCTTCCCCCCTGCCTTACCTATGCACTCTGGGCTGTATTTGTGCCTTTTTCTTTTCAGCTTTATTTGATTTGGACAGAACTAGATCTGTCTCTAGGTTCCTGCAAACCCCAGTTGTATTGTTTGGCTTGTTCTGCAGGTAGCTAGCTATATATATGTACATACTCACAGGTAACAATTGCCTGATCCTTGCTACATTCCAGGTGAATACATTATTTGTGTCTGTTTTTACCAGGTTACTGAAGGGTTAAGCAGAATTTGAGCAGACGTATTTAATTTAGATAAAACTAGGTCTTTAACCTGTCTGGTTTTAATCACCGGACAGAAATCGTTCAAGTTAGGCTATCTGTTCTGCTCTGATGATGCTTTGTATTATCCACTCTGAAACGTTAATTTTTATTTTCTCAGCAGTCGTAGTAAAAAGTCAGTAAGTCAGGATTGCAACAGATGGAGCTCAACAGGTGCACTATGAGAGATCCAGCTTCTTGGACTAAACATGATCTACATGCAGAAAGAACAATTCAAGTAAAGCATAGTCAGAGAATTCAGGCAGCAGACGCCCAGTTGCAAGAGGAAGAATAGCAGGTGCATTAAGAAATGTACTAGAGAGCAAATATTTGAGAATTTTTGGATGCAACACTACCTTATTTCAACTTGCTAAACTGACTTAGACATGCAGTCACAACACTGTAGATAATTTTAATTTCTGTGAGCTGAAAAACCCCATGTTGCCATGACTTGGACAGAGTGGTTTGATATCTAATGTCTGATTCTGGGTGGACTGAACTCTTTGTCATGTTACACAGAAGTTCAGCTAACAGGCTGTTGGTTATTGAGGGGTGTACAGAATAATTTCTGCTAAAGCTCTTCTGTAGTGCCATAACTGTTTAAACGTTCTGCCAAAAATAAGATTGTCACTGCCTAAATATTATTTGTGATGTGGGGGATCTGGAGCCTTTCTAAGGGTCCTTTTTACTTTTTACCATGTCATGTATTTTACAGGGTAGAAGAGGTCTGCCAGGCCACCTTGCATCTAGACTGATTTCTTAAATTTCTCTTAATGGGAAGTGATTGTGAAGTTGGTTCAACTGCATTTTGATGTAGGTAGTACTTCCTCAGTTGCCACCGCCTTGTAGCATATTGGTTACTTTATTACATAATAGAAATGAAGACTGTGCCACACACTTGCAAATAGTTAAAATATAATTAAAGTACCTGCAATGCATAATAAATTTCCTTTATTTTACTCTGCATTTCAGACTATTACAAAAATTAGTATTTTCTTCAGGGCTCATATTAGAGTTTGCTACAGAATAGCAGGTAGTAAGTTTGAGGTCAGTTTAACAAGAGTCCACTATGGTTGTTTAGGTGTTACATGTTGCTTTTCTGTACTAGAAGACTTGAGAGCTAGCTGTCCTCTATTCCCAGTCACTTCTTGGGAGGCTGTCATGTTTACTTCATTGATTTTTTAGTATCAGAATTTTCACAGAAAGGGTATTTTGTGTCTGAAAGTATATTGTTCTGCTAATCGCCTTTTTAATACCTTCCTGCCAATCAGATCCTCATCTACCAGCATTTAACTTAGAAGACCTCGGAGTTAGACTGCCTCCATCAAGTTAAAAACAAGTGCAACACAAATCTGTTTGATCTGGAAGAAACATTCTTCTTGAACATCTTCTTGGATCTGGTGCAAAACCTTCAGAGTAGCCCAGTAGCACTCAGAAACAGACAGACATAGCACTAAAGAGTTAGTGGTAGTTTATACTGTAGTGAGCCGAGAACTGGTGCCTCTTGAGAAGCTGATGCTCTCAAAAGATAGGGAGTAACTCTTGCCATCAATATTGATGCTGGTTGTACTGTGGTATCTGTAGTAAAGTGTATGTCTGGTAGAAAAGAAAATGAGTGTTCTGTCTTCCCCTGTAGGAATTTCAAATAGGTCTCTTTGTGTCTTGTGTTTGAAATCTCTTGGGAATTTTGACTGTCCCAAAAAAAAATGTCATCATTGATTTCTTCTTAGGTCTAAAATGTTGTTAAATGTTATGAATGGCAGAATTCACTGGCAAAGTATGCCTTTTAATATTGATAAAACTAACACTTTTCCATGCCTCAAGGCAAATTATTATGAGCAGTTCTAAAGCAAGACAGAAAAAATAATGAAAAAGCATAACAGGCATCAGAGGAAGTGTCTGAAATTGCAGACATATACGCCCACTACAGTGATGATGGGAAGCATATCGTGGCTTCACATGGGGCTATATTGTGTGAAAAATATAAATTGTGGTCATGGAATGCTTTAAAAAGCTTGCAGTTCTTTAGCAAAAATATTGGAGATGCCCTGGGTTCTCTGAAGAAGTTAGTGACTGTATGCTCCCTGTAGAATTTCCTATCATTAAGCTACTGGCAGCATGCAGTCCCTGATTTTAGCACTTGCTAAGCGTGACATCTTATTGCAGGCAGTGAAAATACCATGCCAAGTAGTGGCAGTAGGAATGCTGTAATCCTTCTTAAACACATTGGGGACATTCTGATATTTTTAATGGTAATTCTTAATGGTTATTCTGTACCCATTCTGTTCTTCTTCAGGATTTCCAGTAAGCATAGTTGAATGTTGGACCTGAAAAAATAGGTGCCCTCATGACTTTTTTTTCCTGCATCCACCTTTTTTTTTCTGCCTTGACTTTCTACTTACCTGTCAGGAATCATTCTAATGGTGTTGCAAAAAATACTTGGTATAAGTTGAGGCTTATCTCAGAATGCAAAGGGTATTTGCATATCCAAATATTGATATAAAAACATAAATACTAAACAATCAAAAATTCCATATTTAACCCCTAAACCCATCAGAATTAGGGTGATATTAAACTCCACGTCTGTCAAAGCTTGTATTTTTTCTTTCAGGTGGACTTTACTTAATAATTGCCTTTCAATCAGCCTGAGTAAGAACTGCAAACATGTTCTGTGTCCCTTGTGAAAGGCTGGGTAGACTTGCTGTGCTCGAGTCCTTGGTGTTTGTTGTCCACTGAGGTGCAGAAGCTCCAGTTGAGTGTGCAAAGTGATAACAGCTTCCACATAAAACCATGGGAGGTGTGTACCTAGAGAAATTTCAGAAAAAAAGATTTGTGGATACGTAAGGGCTTAAATTATCTATAAATGTGCTAATTAGGGACAATTCATGCAGTGTTTGTTTGTATTAGATTTAGGACCTAATAAAACCATTTCCACTGACATGAGGTCAAGTTAAAAAGAAAGGAACAAGAGATTATTCTGAAATAAAATTGCCTGGTTGCTTTTCCATTTTGTAGACATATGTCAGTTTTGGCTCAGAAAAAGAGAGGATCGCCCTCCATCTCATGGGTTTTTACACAGGTAGAGCTTGGTGTATGTTTTCTCTATTCTTACTATGAGGTCTAACACCTTGGGTTTGGGTTGAGGATACTAGGAAAGGCTCTTTACCCATCACAAGTACTTTTGCCTGCAGGTATTGCTGCTGCAAAATTCTGATCTTGATTAGTTGAAAATTACTTAAATGTCCATACATACTTACCAAGGTTATAAACACAACACAAGTAAGGATTTTTCTGATGAGAAGTACTGCTGTGGTGCATTAAATTCATTATGGGATTGGTGTGGTACTACACTTCCCTTTTAAAAACCTTATCCAGAACTCATTGTGGTAATTGCTTATTTGTAGATTCAGATTTTGGGGATGTTGTGCTCATAGTGTAATACGTAGGCAAGCAGGTGTTTTAGAATTTAATATCAAATACTGTATATATGTTTCTTCATTTCAATGGAAGCTGCTGACGTTTCTCATTAGATTTTCCGTAAAGTGGTGTGCTGAATAAATTCTTCCTTTGGATGCAAAGAATATGTCGGATATGGAGTCAATCCACAACTGTCTTTTTCAAGAATCTAGACTTGCCATCTCTAATTAGATGCTGTATGGCAGAATTGATTCTTTAATCTACATTTGCATTAAAAACTGACTCCTAGAATTGCTCAGATAGCTTGTAATGTTCACAGTTTGTATTATGGCATTTTTCTGAGTTTGCAGATGTGAAAATTTTGTGCTTCTGCAGATGAAGACTTTTAGAGCACAGAAGCCTTTGTAATTGCAGGCTTAGAAAATTTTCTACATATTCTGCCAGTAAGGAGATTACATATTCTCAGATGGCTATAAAATGCTGGATAAAAAGTCTAGATGATGGGGCAATAATAGTATGAGATTGCTTGGCGTTTAAACAGTCACCATTCCCAGAAGAAGCAACATGCTGATCTTGTGCTCTGTTGGAATGGAGGGGTCGGATGAATTCTATCACTGTCACTGTAATTTGCTTTAAGTGTTTGTTATGATCTGGATGAAGTTACTGCATTGCTGTATGTGTGCTCTTATTTTCTGTATGTTCTTATTTTCTCAGTAGGCTAAATTTTATTTTAATGTTCATCTTAAATAGTACTTTGTCAAGGAAATACTAAACCTAGGCATGTCAAAGCCTGAGACGTCTCTTTATAAATATAGCAGTAATTGTTGCTGTGAGGTGCCAGAGAATTCTGTAGCTCCTGGATAGAGTGAGTGCTGTGACTAGCATTAAGTAGTCATCTTACACTATTACCTTGTGTCATCAAAAAGGCAGTTCATAGAATGGAATCAAAATCAAACCTAAGCATGAACAGATAGTTAAGATTATATATTAATAGTACATTATATATAAGTGAAAACTTTACAGGCTTTACTTTGCAAGTTGCCTAGTTAAGCTTTCTAACTTAATGTTGTTACTAAAAAAAATTATGCCTCTGTTGAGTCACTTTGCTGCTTTTACTCTATTCTGTGGTAAAATATGCTTTAAAAATGAGAACTGTATCTTTATTAATTTATCTCCAGTTGTCTACTGAACCAACTAGTGTAGGTATTTTCAGTAGTGCCACAAAATTAATTGTACCATACGCAGAGTGCTTTTGTGATCACCTGAGCAATCCCCCCAAAGGTTCAAACAACAGTACATCCTAATGTCGTGGCAGGGTATTAGAATTCTGAAATGTACACACTTAAGAATGTTGGATTATTCCTTTAAAACTTAGCTTGGATGACAAGACAGTTCAAACTACAGACCTGACAGAAAGAGGCAAGGAGAGCAGCAGAGCATCACTTTTACTCCTAGAATGTCAGCTAAAATAAGAACTGGTGCTAGTCAGGCCCTTAGTTGAATATTAGCTAGTGTGTATCTTCTTCACAACAAGGGCTGAGAACTTGAATATTTGTCTCATTCTTTCTAGCTAAGTATTTAATTAGGCATGTGCTTCACATAATTTTGTTTTTTATTTTTCTCAGGTCTGTCTCAAATTGACTTACCTCAAAGGGATAAGGGAGGATAGAAAGGGAGCCTTGGGAGATGGGTAAACTGTTCCAATACCTCAAGATCAGATGAGTGTGAGGGTTGAGGATGGAAGAAGAGGAATCCTTTCCTTCGTGCTGGTTCTGTCACATAGTATTGCATACTAGTTATATAGTCAATGTAACCAGCAGTGTACTCCAGTGTCTCCTTGCATAAGGTGTAGCAGGTCAGAAAGAGGACTGGATAAAAACGCAAAATATCACCTATTCTTGCTGCTGCTGGAGGGGGAAGAACTGAGGCAGGCAGTGACACGCAAGCCTGAAAAACAACCCCTACCCAGCACTGGTTGTTCTTGTCTCCATTCTGATTCCTCCCTCAGCTGCAGCCCCTAAGTCTCCCAGATGCAGGTATAGGCAAAGACAGCAATTTTTCTAATGTTTTCCAGGTCTGTTTTACACCCCTGTGAAACTTATAGATACTTGCAGATCCTGTGAAGCACTGCTGTAGAAATACAATACCACTGTGCTGCCTTTCAAGCACAGTTTGAAAAGTACCAACATGGTAAGAAGGTTGTGTGACGGTGGTCTGTGATGTGATACTATGTTAGCAGCTATCTCCATTCTGGCTAAAAAGGAAACAGGCTTGTCCCTGAGCAAGAGTGCTATGAAGTGGGTAAGCAGTATCAGAGCATAATACTTGCATCATCATACGGTTGCCAGACCATACTGTTGTCTGATGCACTGCCCATTGCTGCTACTTAGTCAGTGCCTGAAGCTGGCTTGGATATGCAGCATCATTCATCAAGCTTCTCCGAATGTGTGTTCAAATTTATGTTGGCATTTTAACTACCTTTGGTTTCCAGGTTACCTAGTGGGAGGTAAAGTGGATACTTTCTTTTTTTCTTTTTTTTTTTCTTTTTGTTAAGTCAAAGTGAGGTGCTGAATTAAGCTTCTAAATATTTTTTTAGATTTTTGTGTCCTGGAGGTTATTTCTTGTTCTTATTTACGGGTCTACTCACAGTGAAAAATTAATGTACCTGTAGTATTGCCAGTAATGTCTACTATAAAGACATGCCCAGCTGTCTGCATGTTTTCATTTGTGGCAAAAGAAGCAATTGCTTTTTGAAAGAAGGGTTAGTGGATTTGTATCTGTCTAAAGGTACATTAGGAGAGAAGATTGAATTCTTACCTCTGAAGTGGTAGAATTAAAGTGCTGTTGTGTTGTATTTCAATTTTGAATTATTCTTATTAAATACATAGTGGGATGCTGCCAAAGCACAAGACAGTTGTTCACATCCTTCTGAAGTCAGTTATGAGGCTTTACTGGTTCAAAACAGGAGGAGAATGTCAATATATATTCTTCCCTATTTCATTTGTTTCACTAGTCTTTTAATGCTCCAAAAGTAAACATTAGTCATACTTTTGTGGCCTCTGTGAGTCTGAGTCATGATTTAAATATTTGAAAATAATCCATGTTAGTAAATATCTGCAATGTTTCCTTTTTAAAGTTCTAGGATAACAGTATCGGCTGGGTTTTTGGTGTGTTTAAAGTCTGGTCCATAGCTGGCTGGATCTTATGCGTCCTGTGCAATGTGAAACTCCTGATTTGTTTCATACGGTACTGCAGGCACTTGGCACTAAACAAATTAGCAATAGACCTTACTATACTAAGATAAGAGGCTAATTTCACAGGTACACCATTTCATAAATCACATTATAGTTGACAGTTCAATACTGGAGAATTAATTAATATTTAGAAATCTAGTCAAATGGGAATAGTTGTAGGCTTATTAGAAACCAATGTCACACTGCTGTTTGAATCAAAGATTTCTAGGTCAGAATGACTGATGTTCATGTGAATTTTCTTATATAAACATGACTAATAACTCTTCAAGTCCACAGTTTTTATCAGTTAATGTATCCTATATAACTGCTTATTTAGCATATAAGAGAGTGCTCATGAAAGTACTTCACTCTGGTTTTTATTTACTTATTTTTAATGTCACTTCACTGATGCTGTGATAGTTCAGTCAGTTGAAACATGCAAATTTGCTGACATCTGAACTTGAATTTCAGTTCTTTTTGTTCTTTCACTGTGTAGATGAAGGAAGCTTTACATGACCTCAGTGTGGTTTTACTTCAGATATTAGACTTGTACTGATTAAACAGTTAGGAACTTGATAGGGTTTGCAGTCTTGAGTGACATTATCTTGTTTCTGTTGAATAAGGTCCAGTTAAACCTGTAATATTTGGGGAATCCTAAATATGCAAAAGATTTGATACAGTTTTAAAATCTGTTGGAAGTGATGCATGTTACTGATATAAGTGGATACTTTCATAAAATAGACGAAATGAAAAACTCACCTAAGCTTTTCTGGTCTTGAATACCAGCAGTGTCTATGGAAATCTTTCATGGTGGTTTGCTCATCTAACTTGTTGTCCGTTGTGGTATTCCATTTAGCCACCTGAACTTCTACTGTAATATAATCTATAATCTTTAATACTTTTTTAACGAATGAATTTCACATTGTTAACTAAATTCCAGTTGGAGTATCTATTAGAAGGGTTGACTGTGGGTGTTGCTTATTTCAGAAGTTGTGTTTGCCCAGACTTTTCTACGCCTAAACTTTCTCCGGAAAACTTCCCATTACTGATACTTGTAGCCCTTTCATTTGGCTTTTGGATGAATGATCATTAAAACATTGCTGTTTGGGAGTAACATGCGCTGTAGTTCTTCTCACAGCCTGATACCTAGTGTCAAGAATTAATGGACTTCTTAAGAGTTGAAAAGTTTTGTTGTCAGAAGTCTGAGATATTTTATGCCAGAAAAGTGAAAGCTTAGTACCTTAATGGCAGTCCGTTGATGTTTTTTAATGGTTTGTAGACTAAACTGAAGGTGTGCATGAGAGAGCTTTTGTTCTACAAGAACTTTTCTGCAGCAAAATGTACAAACTTTGAAGATGAAACTTCATCTACAGAGATTCTACATTTCATAGACTCTTACTTGACTGAAGGGAAGGGAGTGGGAAGAAGGAACTATGTCATGGCCATTAGTTTGATAGTGGGAATAAATAGGCTGATTCCTGTTGCCTATTATTACATTAGTCACCTCTCAATTTTACATGAAGTAGAGCAGCAGCAAATGTATCACGTAGCTGTCCTGTCTCAGAATGGGAGTCGTGTATTGATTCTTGCATGATCTTAATTCTGTTGTTTTCTGTATGTGATAGACAGTATTTGTAAACTAGTAGCTTTAAAAAATAATACAGAAAATGACCAGAGTGTTTTTCAGAGTGATAGAAAACCTTTTAATGTTTACAGACCAAAAATAAAAAACAAAGACTGTAACATTTCATCTGTGTACATACACTGCCTATAGAAATGAAGACAATATAGTCCTTAGTAATTTACTTTAAAATGCTATAGATTTAGAGAGGACCATTTTACTTCTATACTAAATGAGATGCTCAGGTTCTTGATTTTTATCTTACCCCATCATCTTTTCTTCTGTTTCTTTCTAGGTTTAACTATAGATCAACACATCATCTTGCATCTCATGGGTTTTATGAATTTTTAAATTGGTTTGATGAAAGAGCATGGTATCCACTAGGAAGAATAGTAGGTGGAACTGTAAGTATTTTAATAATAACTTAAAAATAACTTTGCAGTAAGTTTTTTGAACTTTCAATATAATTCCAACATTGATAAAAGGAGAATCTTAATAAAATTTAATTGTTAAATTGCTGCAGAGAGAATATCAAGATGTTTTTAATTTTTAGCTAGAGAAACTAATAGAGTAAGTCAACATGCTTTAGTCTTTATCCAGCAGCATACAGTGAACAAAAAATACAGAACTTCCTTACTTATGAACTTCTAGTAGTAATAATTAAGGGTGTTACTCTTGGAATTCTGGTGCATGAAATCAAATAAGGAAAAATAATTTTTTAGATATTTGGATTTCTCTTTTTTCCAAACTGTTTAGTAAATCTCTTAAGGTGCTGGTTTTAATCCAATGGTATATGTTAAATAGATTTCATGTATATATGGAAAACAGAATTTCACTGGGAAAAGACCTTGTGAAGTTAAATCAGTGTGGCATCTGTATGAAGCATCAGGACTGGTTAAGATTGGCATTGATGCAAGTCACAAGGTGGGAAAGATGTATGAAACAGCATATCAAATCAGAGTACAAGTATCGTTCATTGGAATAGCTTTAGTAACACTTCAGTTACTAACAGCCACATATTTCTTAATGTGTGAAAGTTCATTAAAGCTTTTTAATTATAGCACATACCATTTAAAGGCATCAACAAGTTTTTTCTGTTACACATCACCATTCGTTTTAGTATCTTAGAAGTACTTGAGACTCTTTATGTAATGTATAAATGCATTTTCCATACTTGACATATATGAAGTAAAACCGCTTTAGGAAAGAGAATTGAAATATATGCAGAGGAACATTCTGTCATCTGTTAATTTAGTTTAATACAATGCCCTTTTTAGTTTATGAAAGAAACTAAGGCAGGTGAAGTACATATTAACTTTTCTAGAATGTATTGATTTTTCTAATGATGATAAATGTGGGGGAGGGTAGAATTCCTATTAAGAATATTTTGAAGTTCTCCAATATTCTATGATGGGTTCAATAGATTTGTGTAAGTCAATGCTGTCTTTCCTGGAGGACATCTTAATTCAATTTTACAGGACTTTATTTTAATCTTTCATATCCAAAGATGTCTCCCAATGTCTTACAAATACATAATACTCAACCGACTGACCATCAACTTTTCAACTTTAAAAGAATTTAAATGTTGTTGATGCACATCTGCTTTCCCCATTGGTACCAATAGGTGAAAGAATGGCATGGTGTATTTTGAAGGAAAATGGATAGGGCTGGGAAATTTTGGGTTTCTCCTTGTTTTCTTAGGCTTTTGGGGCTTTTTTTTTTTTTCCTTAAAGCTATTAAGTGTTGAAATTCTCTTGCAGACTTTAGCTTCTGCTTCTATACCTTCATGGCAAATTCTTTCATTATATGATAAATTTCAAGCAAGGTAGAATATGACCTGTATGCTGCTTATTCATTTATGAAATAGATTATATGTGGTGAGCATTTGGATAAAATTTAAAGAACCTCTTGTATTTAGTGGTGTTGTCAAAACATGATTAAAGTAGTATTAAAATAATTCTATTAACTTATGGTAATTTTCACTGCTTATATCAGCTCAAGAAATTGCTTCTTCATTGCAAATTATATGTAAACAAACCTACCATGATAATTTTCTGCAATAACCTAATGTTTTGGTTTGTTCTGTTTTTCTCTCCTTGTAGGTATACCCGGGACTAATGGTGACAGCAGGCCTTATACATTGGATTTTAAATATGCTTAATGTGACAGTCCATATAAGGGATGTATGTGTGTTTCTAGCACCAGTTTTTAGCGGCCTTACAGCTATTTCTACTTTCCTGCTCACCAGAGAACTGTGGAACCAGGGAGCAGGGCTTTTAGCTGCCTGTTTTATTGCCATAGTTCCAGGTTACATATCCCGATCAGTAGCAGGATCGTTTGACAATGAAGGCATAGCTATTTTTGCACTGCAGTTCACATACTATTTATGGGTAAGTAATTGCTGAGTCTGTTGCTTTGGAGAAGTTTTTCGGTTCCTCCTCCAACCAAGTGACTGATTTTTCTTAGAATCCATTGAATTCTTATTTTCCTCCCCCTCATCCCTCTTCCACTTGGCTCTTGATCAGGCAAGTACTGGGAAGTCACATGATGTGAGCCACTCTATAATCATGCTCTTCAGTTCGCTGTGTAAAAGTACTGTTCCACTGAAGTATGTGTGTCCTATAGTAGTAATAAAAATGATGTTGAGTCTATAAATTTAAAACAGGGGGGTTGTTTGTTTTTTGGTTTAGAGGTATTAGAATTATGTGTGCATCAAACTTTAGCCTCCTCATATAGCTGGTGAAAAGCAGTAGACTGTAGATGGAGTGCTTTGAATTGTCTTCTGGAGAAGCTTTTGCCTTTGTGGAGGGCCTGGGCTTTGACTTAAATATCCAAATTAACTACTCAGAGCCATCTAGAGCAAGATATTAATGTTACTTTCATGCTTCAAAAAAAAATAGTCTTGTGCCTTTTAATTAACCTGCTTGCTAAAGCTGCTTGTCTGTCACTCCTTAATCTGTATGTAGAATTTCCTCTGGAATGTCCTTTTGCATGAAGGAGTTCAGGCAAGCTGGAGCTTTTCTGGACTGTTGAATCTACTTTGGAAATAACACAAATAACATAACTATATTGTTAATTCAGCATAGACACTGTAGCATACTGTGCCTTGTGTGTTCCTGGAATGCATAGACTTTTAATTTTTTGTGTCTCCGTGTAAGTACATGATTATTACACCTTTTCTCATAATTTCATATTCTCGGATATTTTAGCTGTAGAATAGTTCAAACTGGGGATATAGTTGGTAAGAATATAATAAAGGGGAATTGAAATGTTTCTGACCAAGTGGCCAATGTTACTTAAATGCAGTTTTTTTAAATCTGGTCTTAGCTGCAGCTGGACAATAATAGAATCAACCTATGTTGTTATTTTAGAGTAACTGAGACACAGTAGCAGTTCTCTGTTATTAGGAAATTCATGTTTAACTACACTGCATATGCAGTAATATTTGTGTGATCTCCTGCAGAATTATGTATGAATCAAATATATTTTATAAAAAATTTTCTAGCTTTATTTAATGTCTGTTCTTCATTCCTATTTTCCCACGCCACAGTCACCACCCTCAGTTTTAGAGACATTCATACTCCTGGGGCAGTTTATGGGTCCCGCTAAACTTTTAGTAGTATCTAGATGCTCTCATTAACCTGAAGTTAGTTTTTCAAAATTATGGAATAGCTCCTGTGTCTATAATTGCAGAGTTGGGTTGGATGCCAGTCACAGTAAGGCACGGACAGTCACTTAGAATTCTGACGTGGTCTAATGTCTCAGAGAAAGTAGCAGGGAGGCATTGCAACTACCTTTCTACATCAGATCATGAAGCTGAGAGTCGGGTTGTATGCTGCCTCTACTTTTGCTGGAGAAACAGATAAGCTCCTCTGGTGTGTGAAAACATTGCATTTGTGTTATGATTTTATGGACATCAGTTCAGAAGCACACAAATATAACTTAATGTGGGTTAAAGAAGTTCTCTTGATAATTGTTTTGGAATGAGATTTTGGAATATTGTCCAGTATTTGTCATTCATAAATACTTGGTTATTTTTCCAGGTGAAGTCTGTGAAAACTGGGTCAGTCTTTTGGACAATCTGCTGCTGTCTATCCTACTTCTACATGGTAAGGCTTTTATGTGTGTGATAGCTGAACTATTTGAGTATGGCTTACATAATCCGTATGTTGACAAAGAACAGGAAGATACTTTAATCTTTGTTGGAGCCATAATATAAAATTGTTGCTTCATATTGTTATTAAAACCTTAAATATATGACTAAAAGACAGAATAAATATATTGAAAGTATTTAAATAAACACAAAACAATTTTTTTTTTAAATATTGAAGTATAACAACTTATAAATGTTCCCTATGCTGTGAATAGGTAGTCTGATTCAGTTGGATTTTTATTTGGGTACACGGAAGTTAGGATGTAATTTTAATATTCATGTGTCAGTGCATCATTATTACTGAAATGAAATAATAGAATATTTAGAATATAAGGACAAAGTTACATTTTTGTAACTTTGAAAACTCTTTCTTTGGGTATAATTATGCCATAAAGCTTACCACCAGAGTGAATGATTTTAGTATCATAATAAATGATCATAAATAGCCTTTTTATCCTTGATCTGTGAAAATGGAGGCTATTGCAGAGATGTTCCTAAGGGCTAACAGAGGGGGAAAACAGTACTAAAACTGAGGAGATAAAACTAATGGAAAAATGGAAGGAATTGGTTTTCCCCCTCCTCCATCTTCTGAAACCTTAGACTTGAAGAATTTTCTTGTATGAATCAGTCAAAGGTCCTTTTTTCCCTTTTTCCGTATGACTGTATGAAAATATATTATCTTCAAAATAGCCAGTGGTGGGACCACCAGTCTAATTGCTTGGTGACAGTTAAGATTGAGGTCTCAAATATTGCTTTTCTACTGTCAGGTAATTAGGTTTGCAAGAAAAAGGAACTTTTGGACTGTTTTATGTGCCTTAAAGTATAAGGTTAATTCAGAGGTTGTCTGGATGCTGCCTAGTTTTCCTCGAGCTTTAATGTGCATTTGGTTTCCTGGGAGACTTTTGCTGTTAATAGGAAATAATAGCCCTGTGTTTGTCACCAAAGAGGATAGGATAGCTATTTCTTGTTAAGTGTACATTTATTTCATCCCCTATTTCTCCTCCTTTGTCCAAGGCATTAAATAAACAAACACTTCTCCATAACAGCATCGCTGTTCATATAGCATTGCAGTGAAGAGATCCTGTAGGTCTGGTATGTGCTTTAGTGCAGTACAAAAGCAGGCAAGTAAGTTCTTGAATTGTTACATTTATATGCCATAGTCTTTTTTTCATTGTGCCAGTGTATTAGCAGGATTCTCTAAAATCACTTTTCTTAAACATACAGATAACAAATACAGTGTTATCACAATTCCACTGCTGAAAAATCACACAGTAACAAGTTCTTACTGTCTTGGTCTGTGGGACTGTGTGAGAGGGGAGGAGATGTAGTCTGGTGTGTGCATGGTGACAGAACTTACGGAATCAGTGTCATCGTGACATTGAGTCCTTGAATGTAGAAGTGGGTTTGTGTATTTGCCTTTCAAGTACTCTCAGCTTGGGAAAGGTTAGGATTTGTCCATAGCTTAGCTGCAAATCTCAGTGATTAATGATAGGATTTTATTGCCTACAGAGTGCACCTGCTTCATCCCAAGTAGTCATAGCTTTCCATATATTGCATTCCTGTTTTGGAAAGAATTCTAAGATGTCCTTCTAGATGTTTGGTTTAGGTAAATTTTTAGGACAAAGCATAATTCTACTGCTTGTTATATAGTAATAATTTGTCTTTCTCTGATGGAATTAGTTGTTTTCTATGTAAGTTGGAAGTTAAGTCACAATTTCAGGTAGTAAGAGTCAGTTGTTACATGGGAAGTTTGAGGAACAACTGCTTGAAAGGTGAATGGATATTGCATGAACTGACAAATCTTTCTTGATCACTAAATCTGCTTAAAATATAAACCTAATTTATTGTGGTAATTTGACTCCTATCATTACATCCAATATAGATTTTTTTCCCTTACAATAGTATTTTCAGCATTTATTTTACTTCAACAGCTTCTGCTTCATACAGCTTTTCATGACGAGGAGGTAAAATAAAACAAAGCTGTACATTGAAGCAATCCTTGTAGCAGTAATAGTATGTTTCTATGAGGATGCCTCAGTTTAATTTGAAAAGTTCCAAAGTGCATCCCATTCAGCATAATCTTCAGTGCTTAGATTTTATTTAATGCTTTGATAATTAGAGATTGCCGGTCTCTGGTCCACCTGCTTCGGTCAAACCTTTCCCTAAATAAAAATGTCCGGTTAGAACACTTATACTTACTCTAGTCTGTCTTACACGTCTTCATGTTTTCTCTCATTAAATAAATTTGCCTATGTAAATCATGTTTCTTCATGCTAATAATTTGGCAATAGGATCATGATAATCTGAAATGAGTTTCTTAAAAACTTAGATTATTTCTATTCTACTTGTTTCACACTCTCTGAATGGGTTACCCCAGATTTTGAAATGCTGGGTTGTGTAGTGTTAGTGTCAAAATAAACCCAGTAATACTTGGCCTCAATCCTTATTTTAGACTCTCTCCTATAGAGCATAGTAATTTGGATTTGTTTTTGGGTTCTAGGACTTTAAAAATATCTATGTGAATCTAAACGCTAAAGTACAATATAAGTGAAAACACTTGCTACTGCATTCTAAAAATTAAGATCTAGGGTAGGCATGGTGCATAAGGGGGAAGTCTAGACTGTAATTTGACAAGAGGATGTGTTAAAATACACTGTCTAGTCAACATTAGCCCTTCTAAATGTGTTAGAAATTGAGATAACACATTATAATGATAGCTCATTAAATCCTTATCTAAACCAGCAATCAGCGATGTGTTAATAACATTGTAGTGTTTCAGTTCTAAGCACACCATAGCAGTCCTTCTCAAGAGCTCTTGTTCCCACAGATTTGCAATATCCATGGTATTGTTGTATACCATGCCACAGTGCTCAGTCCCACTTTTGTGTGCATCCTCACACTTGATTTCTTTTTTCTTTCCTTGCACTGCAACCTGCATTGGCTGCTCTGCCCCAGGAGTTCTGCTCCAGGAGGTGTACCTTGCTCCCTTTCTCTTCTCTGCCTGGAGACAGTGTTCCCTGTCTTCAGCAAAAAGTGCAGAGCATGGTGCTAAATTTGTATGCCAAAAGAAAATTTTGGTTCCTGCATGGGATCATAGAATTTCCTGAGTTGAAAGGGACCCACAAGTATTATCCAAGTTCAACTCCTGGCCCTAGGGATCCTGCTGCTGCCTTGTGCTGCAGCCTTCACCACGAGGAAAAGCCCCCGGCATCCCATTCTTGTTTGCAAGTACGACCAGATTAGGTTGGAAGGAGGAGATGCAGGAAGGATGACCTTGAAAATCCATCAGCCCGTTTCAAAAGACTTTGATATATGGGGTTTGTTAGGGTTATTTTTTATTTGGTAATAAATATTGAGAAGGGTTCCAGTGGTATTACTGGTAGTGCTGACTCCTTGTCTAGATGGGATTTGTGTTTTCTTGTTAGACCATCAGAACGTATCAATCCAGCATCGGCTATCGTAAGAATTTGCAGATAATTTCACATCTAATTTCCTGTTCCATTTGTTGTAGGTCTCTGCATGGGGTGGTTATGTTTTCATCATCAACCTTATTCCACTGCATGTGTTTGTGCTGTTGCTGATGCAGAGATACAGCAGGAGGGTCTACATTGGTAAGTTTTGTTCTTTGAACATTTATTGTAAAATGCTTAAACATGAGATATGACATTAATTGTACTGATGTGTTTCGTATCAAGTTGGGTATTAGCTAATTGCATATTAGATTGAACTTTCTTAATTTTATTACTGATTATAGTCAGTTATTTTCTACAACATGGAAATAAGGAGTTAAAACGTACACTTCTAAAATTTTGTATATGTAGCTGCTAATTAGTTTTCTCCTTTCTAGTGCACAGGAAAAAAAATGGGTGGTTCAATATAGAAGAATTCTTTAAAATATTTTAAATATGTATTACCTGTGTACCTTTAATAATGTTTCTTTTTTTGTCTTATCCTTGTAAGCAGAACAGTTGGGTTTTTTAAATGTGGTCAGCAGAAATTATGAAAAAAATATAGTAAAAGACATGGGACATTTTAAGCAGCCATGTATGTTTTATATAACTGAGACCAGGAGTGGACAGCAAGAATCCGTCCACTCCGTGTGAATCCTTAAAATTTTATTGGATTAGTCAGCCTTCCTTCCAGTTTCTGGAATGTGTGAATAGGGATCTTAGGATATTTTTAATTGGTTTGCCTGACATTTAAATACTCTGTAAACTGTTTTTACAGACTTTTACCAATAAAATCAGTTGGCCATCATATAGGTGTGTGAATTAAATAATTAGCAATTGAGCTATTCAAAGGTTTGTAAGTTGGCTTCACATTAAAAATGTTCTAGCTCTTCCAATAGGTAGTTTGAGAACATAGTGTGAGCTGAAGTGTAATCATAAGGCATTTCATATTTATAAATATATTTTTGTTACACATTTTAATACTGTTTTCTTTCCATTTTTTAATTATTTTAATGCCTTTTTTAGTGTCTGCCAAAGAAATTACTTTATGTACATGTATAGATGAGCCATTATATGCTTCAATAATTACTCAATTTATTCAAGTCCAGTTTTGAGTTTTTGTTATCAAAACTATAAATGTTGGATTCGTATTTCTTTGTTATCCTGTTTATGTAATTTCAATTACAATTCTTAAAAAAGGGAAGAAAAAGCTCTAACCAACTTTTAATTTTTGTTTGTATTACTTCTTCATTACTTAAGGGGAAAGTAATTTATCTCATTTTACTTTTAAAATTGTTTTATTGAATATTTTCATTTTCCAATTTCCATGAGTTATGCAAGAGAAAATTAAATCAACTAATTATAAAATCCTGAAGCAATGTGGTAGCCAGAAATAATGAAGAATAAGTACTCTTGCTTCTTCAGCTTTCAATGAACTAGTCTTTGAACTTGTGTGGGAAAAACAGTACTGCAGGTTCATGTGAATGAAAGGTTTTGGCGGATGTTTGTTTTGCAAATAGCTGCACTGTTTTGAGATGTTATTGCCCTTCAGCAGTGAGGGATATCTGCTGCCATGAAGTTGTCAGAATGAAAATGTGATCTGCTGTGCTGTTTCGTTGCAACTGCTGGCTTCATTTAAGCTTTCATGGGAAGCCTTAGAAGAGTCTGTACGACTCACTCACGTTACTATGTCCTTTCTAGGTTTGTTTAACAGGATGCTTTTGTAAAACAGGTAAGAATGTTCAAGCACTTCTGAGAGGAAGTTCAAGTGTGCTTCACTTCCAAACTATTCAGATAGGGAGAGGAGTTTACAAATGCTCATTGAAACAGGGAGAATAAAGATATTTTGGGAGTTCCTGTGAAATGCAGTTGCTGCTGTGCCAGCAGCCGTCTCTTAAAATTCTTAAAAATCTACTAATGTACAGCTAAAACTTTGTGAAATATTGTCATCTGATGGTAGCTAGTAAAATCTGCACCCATTTTACTATTATTGAGAGTTTGGGGGGTTTTAATCTCTAGATCAGTTGCTGAAGTGTATTTTAAACTAGCATGAGTCATTTTGCAGAGGCTGCTTTATTTTTAATCAAACATAGTAACATAAATGTAGAGAACAAAATAAAAAATAATTATGCCTTCCTGGTATATGTTTTTCATACACCAAAGAAAAGGTTAATGGGACATGATCTGATATGCCTGGGAGTGTAATTCAGAACCGTTTAATGAGTAAAAATTTCCCAGAATCTGAGGCTTTTGCCAATTTTAAAATATTTTAGGACTTGCAGGCAGATGACTTTATCAGCCAGATAGCTTCTGACCCAATTGGCATCAATGGTGCTGATGCTACTGGCATTGGAAAGCTCAGGCTGTGCTTTTACTTTTTCATCTTGACAGTGGTCAGTACCTTTCATTCAAGTTCTACTAGTTTAGTCATGACAATTCCAGTGTGTTAACAGCACTTGTAGAAGTGAATAGCGTCCTTATACCATGGATACTGTTTTCTGTTATTGTGCTTACAGTTTTTCTTTAAGTCATGCTTGCAGACTTAAGAGACTTGGTAATTTTCACTTTGATTTTTTTTTAATACAATATTTTTTAAGTTCTCTATACTTATCAGAATATTTAATAACAAAACACTTGAGCATCTTCCAGATGCTTCATTTCAATGATTCCATGTTCTTTGTCTTGGATTTTGTCATTCAAAGAGTGAACCAGCATATATTTGCATCAGCTACTTCAGTATTCTAAAACTTCAGATTAAGAGTGTCTGTTTGTAGCAATTGTAAACCATTAATTGAAAGTATAAGTATGTGGGCAAGTATATGATCATACTCTCTGGAGAAGCTTTTCAGTAGGTCCTTCCTGTGTTTGGCAACTTAAATTGTTTGTAAAATGAGTTTACCCACAGTAGGTCAGAATGTTTTTGTTCTGGATTGGGTCAAAGTTATAGCCATGAGAGTAGCTTGCAGAAATCAAAATTAATTTCTTTTTGCAAAGGCTGTCCAAACAGTAGACTATAAAGGAACACAGAAAGTTTGTGATGATATATCGCCTTGATTTCTAAGTTCCTAGAAAAATTGTGTTGTTGCTTAAATTGCCTCTTTTTTTTTATCTTTTTGATATCAGGTCTTTGGAAGAAGTGGGAGTAAGGGATTGGGGTGTGGTGGGCAGAGCATATAGAAAGTAAAGCATTTGCAGGACTGGATTTAGAAGTGATGCATCACAGTGGTCTAACAAATGTGAAGTGTAGTGATTTACACCAATCATTGAATTTCCACAGGATGGCAGTGTTGTAACAGTTGCTTGGTACTCTAAATGATTTATGTTGTAGTGAATTCTTCAAAAATTGAGCTTCCTACAGGAAAAATGTATTTCAGTGACATAAGAGGGCATAGATCAGTAGCAAGGCCAAGTCATGCAGTACAGACGCTTGAAAGAATACACCAAGTGCTTGGAAATACCATCACTGTCACTTCTGACTGTTTTGGAACACGTGCAGTACCCTGGGATGCCCCATGATCCCTCCATGAGACCACACGGGTGCTGTGGGAATGATACCACTGGTCAATGATGCCCTCCCCAAAACTGATCTCATGGAGGGTAGTAAAGGATTATATGAGAACAGGGATCTCTTTGTAAGATCCAGGCTGTAACAGAGGTTTAGGATTTGTAGGAGTGTTTAAAGATCTGGAAGGTGTATTATTGCTGTTTGCCACAGAAGGAACAGAACCATTTGGACTTTAATTTGGCTGATTACTTCAGTATAATCAGACTCATGACTGTTCAGAGTTGATATTTTCATATTTGCTCCCATCTCTTTCACCCTGTAATACTGAGGACCAAAACCCTTTTCAAAATAGAGTATATGAATGGTAGTGCATATGTAGTAATAATTCATGTTTTTAATACTAATGTTAGTATTAATGTTGTTCTTGTCCCTACTTTCTGGAGGGTAATAAGCCCCCAAGGTTGATACAGATCTATCAATACATGTGCTTAATAGTGATTTATTACTTTTCAGTTTTTGGGCATCCCTCTACTCGTGTTAAAAAAAGAGCAAGTGTACCTCTTTGCATTTTCTAAATAGGCAGTAGACTCTTAAATGTTTTGCTTTTTTGAGGTTTGGTCCCTTCCATTTCCTCTCATATGGAAAGCTGCTTTTGTCACTTTTTATGAGAGCTCCTTCCCCATCCATGACCCTCGAAAACAGTATGGGAATAGAAAAGTATTTCCAAGCTGGAACATCTTAGGTAGGTGGCTTATTTTCCTAGGAGGAGAAAAAACAGTGCAATTAAGCGTGACAGTACTCTGGTACTTCCTCTATATGGATACAACAGACAGATTTATTCTAGTCAAAGGAGGGAAAAAGCAGCTACGGTGGCTGAAATATTTAGAATTACAGAGTTCTGTTTCAGTGTCACTGACTTTAGGGGGAAGGATGGACTTTATGGAACCAATGCTTTTTCTAACATGTATTAATTTTGTTCCCACCTTTCTCTTCTTCCCCTCTCCTCACGTTTTTCTTTCCTAGCATATAGCACTTTCTACATTGTGGGGTTAATATTATCGATGCAGATACCTTTTGTGGGATTTCAGCCCATTAGAACAAGTGAACACATGGCAGCTGCAGGTAAGAAAATTAAACTTCTGCTTCCAAGAGGCTTCTTAGCACTAGAAAACCTCAAACCCTTGCGGCTTTGTTTCCTTGTATTAGAAAGAACACATACTAACAACCCAAATTGTTAAAGAAAAAAGGCACAATTTAGTGTCTGTAGGGAGGTTTTCTTTCTAATTGACACATTATCCTCTTTTTGTGTGAGCTAATGGAGGTAAAATGCCTCCATAACTTTGGATCAATTAGCATTCTGACAAGCACTTACTTTACACATTGATAATCTCTCCTGTTTTGCAATACAATGTTGCCTTCAAGCATTGTACAATTGAAATATTCCTTACTGGCAACACGCAATTTTTACTGAGCAATTTGGTTTTAGAGTTGTCTTCTGTAATTTTTCAAAGTGAGTTACATACAAATGACTTAAATTGCTAATCAGAAGGGTGACTTTTAAATAACTGCTTTCAATATTGGTTGTTTTTTTTTTAAATTTCTTTATGTTGATTTTTCAGTAGTTGTTGACAGACATCTTGATTTCTTGGCAGCGATAACCTCTGCTAACACTGAGGTTAACTGCATGTGCTGTTTGTGTGATACAGTTTAGTTTGTTCGATTCCTCGGGGTTTTTTTCTTATGTGTAGTCACTTATCAAAATGTATTTAGGACAGTGATGGGAATATCATTAAAATTTACCATAGAAGTACTTCTAAAATTGATGCTTTTTCAACAATCTGAGTATAATGGAAGAATCAAAAGTTACCAAACCACATTTTTGTTTCTGAAGAATCTTACATTTATTTAGTGAATTGAATTTCTCTAGGAGTTCAGAGCTAGTGAATTTCATTATGCACCTCAAATTTTTTGTTAATTTGAAAACCATAAAGTTGAGTTTATTTTATTCTTCTGTCAGCTACTAGTGAATTTTCACTTTTTAATGGACTCATCACTGGATTGATCTAATTATATATATTGAAATTAATCATAACAGAGAAATTGTGTCCAAGTTCTGCGTTTAACATTAAAAACTATGAACAGCCTTTTGAGGGTGTGGGGTGCTTCACCGGTCAATTTTGGTGTTTCAACACTAATTTGATATAATTCAGTTGTCTGTATCACTTAATACTTGTTTGGTTTGGTTTTTTCTTTCATTAAATCCTCCTGTTTTGTTCCGTAGCATAATTTCCATATATTTCTATATTAGCTTTTTTTTTTGTGTTGCCTGGGGTCTGTTTCTTAGTTTTTCACCATATCTAGGTATGTTAACCTGTATTTTTGTCACAATCCGTGCAGTCTCGTTTTCAGGTGGATTCTTTCCTTTACCCCAATGTCATTTGAGAGGAGACAGGCAGTATTGGAGGCTAACAGAGGATATTTGAGCTCTTGATATAATTAGCAAATAAGTTTTTGGAGGGTATTTTCTCTCATTGGAAATTTGTGTGTTTGCAAGAAAGTGTTATCCCTGTTAAGTATTAAAGGCCATTTGTCAGAAATTGATTTTATACTAGTTTCTAGATGTGAGGGTGTACCTTATGTTTATTTTTCCAATTCAAATACAGCCAAAGTATGTTGGTTGCTTTAACAGCTGTTACTGCTTCTGAGCATTGAAACAAAATCTTTCTTCTCTCTGTAGGTGTTTTTGCACTGTTGCAGGCATATGCATTTCTGCAGTATCTGAGAGACAGACTAACAAAGCAAGAATTTCAGACATTGTTCTTCCTGGGTGTCTCACTAGCTGCTGGGACTGTATTCCTGAGTGTCATCTATTTGACATACACAGGTAAATAAATGTGAAACTAGTTTACCTTTAGGGCAGGTAAACCACATTTGGTTTTCCAAATTGGTAAACATTTGCTTTAGCCTCAAGTAGTTGTTGGCAATGCCACAACAAACCAGTGCTCATGTTAGTGTGTTTCTTTGTGTTGGAATTCTTTGTGCTTTCTGAGCTGCAGAAAAAACCCAATGTTGTAGCATCATGTCAGTATTTCAGGCTTATGTACAATGCACATAATGGTGTAAGCTGTCAGAGTGGGTGAGGAACATAACTGTAGCCAAAGTGTATTATGAGGATACATATAGCTAATCTGAATTACCTGTTCTGGATACGTCAAGGTCAAACTGCTTCCTTTCTGAAATACCGGAGTCTGATTCCTGTATGACTGGAATTAATCTGTAAATTCTGTTTTAGTTCTGTGGTTCAGCCTCCAGTCTTCAAGGCAGCTCCACCTAATCTCACAAGAACAAGCTTATCTTTGCTTGGTTCCCATCCTCAGATGCCTCACTGCAGCCTTCTGATTCCACAACACACTTCCTTTGGTGATCTGATACCATACTTGCTTCCCCTGATGAAGAAAAGCAGTCTTATTTTCCTAGCTAAATATGTTACCCATGCAAAAATGGAGTTTGATTGGTTTCCTCTGGCATTTCAGAAAACTGAAATACTTACATATCAGTTTCTTTTTCTTACATGCCTTTACAGAGCAGAGGTTGCTATCTGTCACATTCTTTGAGAAACACTCATTTTTGCATTGCTTTGACTTTTGGAGGTGTGTGTGCCTTGATACTCACATTATACTCAGCAAGTACAATGTGATCCTGTAAATGTGTTCTAAAACTAGCTTGCTTCATGGTTGGTAGATTTTATAGCCTGCCTAATGCAGTAGGCCTGGTTCGCATGTATCACAAGTCCAGTGAAATTCCTTTGGTTTTGTGCTATAATAACTTGAGAGAGTAGAAAAATTACTGCATTTAAATACCCAGGCAGCAAAAGGCTTTTTTCTCCCGCTTCTCTTTTTCAGGTTATATTGCTCCTTGGAGTGGCAGATTTTATTCGTTGTGGGACACTGGGTAAGTAAGGATATGACATTTAGATATCAATAGCATTCTACTGAAAACTAATAAATATTTGCTCTCCTCATCCCCAAATCCATTTATTATTTTAGTCAAGGAGAATGTAGTGAGCTTTAATCAGTTATCTAATGAGAGCATTTGTAGTAACTGTTTCATGATATTTACAACCATTTCACTAATTTTTCTGTTAAATTTCTTGCATCTTTGGAAGTCTTTGAATGTATAATGGTATATGAATGACTATATGAAACTAGTGTGTATGGCAGCATAAAATAAAGTGGTACCAACACTTGAGTGCACATTTGAAAATTACTAAGGGCCTTAAACATAGACTATTTTCATTGTGCAACGTAGTACGAAATCACAAAGATGTTGCACATATGGTCTTGCATGTTGCCTCTATATTATGTTCATACATCTGTTTTGTGGATACTCTGAACAATTCTGGTTTATTAATGTGTGTTTTCCCAGGTTAAAAACCTTATTAATGTTTTGTTTTAGTTAACCTTTAAAAATCTAATGTTAGATTCTTTAGCCAGCCAGGAGAATAGGAATAAAATGGAAAGTATTTTTCTCAGGTAAATATTTTAAGGTGAAAATCAGTTGGTAGGTTGTTTTGAAGTTTAAAAGCAGGGATAGGAGTACTTCAAATTCTGCACAGTTCAGGGTTTTTTCAGGCTCCAGAGTCCAGCTCATGCAGGGTTCTGTACCAACTCTGTTATAAAAGTAGAACAGATTTCAGTAAAGAAGCCTCAGGTTTATTTGAAGAATATCTAGATGTTCTTTGCCTGTAATGAAGTGGTCTATATACACAAAGCAAAACGCTTTTGAGGGCTTGTCTACATTAGAAAAACATCGTGTGTTAAAACACACACTGCAGTTTTGAATGAGAACTAGATCTCAGTGAAGAAAAGGACTCATGTTTGCTACCTCACTATTCAGTCATGAAGCCTCCTAGATTAGGGCCATCTGTATGGCTGTCTGTAATATGGAGCACAGTTTTGTCCTTGTCTGCACTGAGTGTTTGACATGTTGTTTAGGTGACGCGTATTTCCAAGTGTAGACAAGGCCTGATTTTTTTTCAGCATCTAAAAGAATGTGGGTGCATCAGTAACTGATCTGGTGTTTAATACTGTAACTTTCTTTGCTAAAACAATGAAGGTGTTCTGTGTAGAGGAGAGTTCTTTGAAATACAGTGTTGAAAATTTAGGAGACTTTGTGGCAGTAATGGCTAACTCCTCAAAAAAATGTAATGATGGGGCTTCCATAGCTGTGTGTTTTCATTTTGGTGAATTTGGCTTAATATGTAGCCATTAACAAACAAAACATCCATAATTTTCATTGTCTTAATTAGTATGGAAATAATCCCTCATATTGTTATTTTAAATAACTCTATACACCAAATGCTTCATAGAGATACAGTAAGACTTGGGGACTTTTTTGGTATCGAAGTTTCATCAGATTTCTGCTGAATAGAGCACTTGCCAATTTAAATTGATATGCTTCCTTTGAAATTAATTTCAGAATTCCTAATGTTTACAAGGTTTGATAATTTTATCTTTTCAAAATAATTTGAACTGAATTTTTTTTAAAAAAGGTATGCGAAAATTCACATCCCGATCATTGCCTCTGTGTCTGAGCATCAGCCTACAACATGGGTTTCCTTCTTTTTTGATCTGCATATTCTCGTGTGTACTTTCCCAGCAGGGCTGTGGTTCTGTATCAAAAACATCAATGATGAAAGAGTCTTTGGTAAGAGACAATATTTAAAAATTATTTTGAAAAATCTTGCCTTCAACTTGATTCTGTTTTGCTTTTGTTTGCTCAAAGCTGTTCCATGGCTTGTTCTGAAAAAAGGTTTAAAAGTCACATGTTTAAAGATGATTATTTAAAGTTGCCCGCACCCAGCAGTACTTAAAACTGTGTGTAAAAATGCAGAGTTGCTGACATGGTGATGGAGGTGGGACTGAATTATGTGCCACTGGGGTTCAGTTCTACAGCAGGAGTTCGGTGCCCTTGCACGCGCTGACGTTGCATGTTGTGTGTCAGGGTGCAGGTCAGCCAGGGGAGCGGCCCAGTGTGGAGGGAAGGTCCCTGCCCTGGGGGTCTGCCACTCATCCCATCACAGATGATCAGTCAAAATGCTTTGCTTTGCAGATCTTCTGCTGTTTTAGTGAACAGAATCACTTCCTGTGGCACCAAGTGCTCGAGAAGGCACAATCCTAATAGAGGTGTGGGCTCTCACTATGTCAGTGACAACAAATTGCTTATTTGGACAAAGCTGTACTATGAAAGCAGACTTCAAAGATTATGAATGAAGCTTCTAAGGATGTGGTTTGGAGTTCTAGCCCGTATGGAGGCATGAAGATCACTCAGGTCTTGGATTTTTACAGGGACAGGAAGCTCCAGACTAATAGAGCTGCCTTTTTAGGCTACCTAAGAGGTGTGTGGGCAGTGGGAATGTTCACTGGGTTAAATCCAGTGACTCTGGGGTATTCTGTGCTCTGTGGCTTGCAAGGAATCCTTGTCAAGACCACTGCAGGGCAACTTGCTTTCTGCTTCCTATTGCTGCATCATCCATTTAGGAGAGCATAGAGACACCTGTGAGTGAGGATGGAGACCCTTACTGCCTCACTACGAAGTAGAAGATATTTACAGAATGTAATCTGATAAACTGGTGTCCCTTGATGATTTCTGTGGCAAATCTTTCACAAGAGGATGTTATTAAACTTCAGCAGGCAAGGAATCCACCACAAGGGAACCATTATGAGATGTTCCTAATCAGTGTATACAGCATTATTTGCTGGGTGTCTCCTTCCAAGAAAAGTGTTCTGAATATTCTGTACCATTCTGAAAATCCTGATTTGTGTTTTGTGGGAGACAAAGTGTAAATAGTATTGTTCAGGAAAGCTTCCTTCAGAACAGTGCTCACAATATCATACTATTCATCTGTATGGAATTATAATGTAGACAAGCCCCCAATTTGTCCACAGATATCTTTAGTTTAAATTACATTTTAATGCAAGTGTTAAATTTAACACTTCCTCTTGCTTTTTCAGTTCCAGTAACTTGTTTGGTTTAGGGCTGTTTGACCTTTTTAATCAAATAAAGCTATCTGTTATTCCAGTAGTGTTTTTGGTGTGTAATATTAAATTTCACTAATAATGTACATTCTGACACATTATTAATGAATATGAAAATGGGGTTGTGTTATTGTTAACAATTGTCAAGGTGAACCTCAGGAACGGTTTGAGGCTTAACAGGGATAAATGTTAATTCAACTGTATGTCTGTAAATTAAAAAGCAATGAAATGCAAGATGCACACTCGAGTCTTTGTACACACAGATGCTCAACACGCTTCCAGAAGTAGTTTTGTGGAGAGCGTGTACGTGTGCAGTCAGTGAGTTATTTTCTAAATGTCATCAGCAGGTTTGTTTCTTTGCAGTTGCTCTGTATGCAATCAGTGCCGTTTACTTTGCTGGAGTGATGGTTCGACTGATGCTCACTCTGACTCCAGTGGTCTGTATGCTGTCAGCAATCGCTTTCTCCAATGTCTTTGAGCGTTATTTGGGCGATGATATGAAGAGGGAAAACCCACCGATAGAGGACAGCAGTGATGAGGATGATAAAAGGAACCCTGGCAACCTGTATGATAAGGTGAGGGGAGGAAGCAAGAGTTAGAAGTTAGAAAACATGGGCTCTATTGTCAAGGGTGATAAAAGTTGCCATAACAGATAAATCTGTTTGTTTAGGCAGGCAAAGTGAGGAAACATGTATCTGAACAGGAAAAAACAGAAGAAGGACTGGGTCCAAATATCAAAAACATTGTGACTATGCTGATGCTGATGTTGTTGATGATGTTTGCTGTTCACTGTACCTGGGTAACCAGCAATGCATACTCCAGCCCCAGCGTGGTCCTCGCTTCCTATAACCATGATGGGTAAGTAGGGTCTCTGGGTCTGAAAGGGATTAAAGGGCAAAAGCCTTTGTACTGCCTTTGCATTAGCAATTTGCTTTACTATCTTTCAATCACTTCTTATTATATTAAGGCAGAATTGTCACTTGAATAAAAAAATCCTTAATACTCTTAATTTTCAAAAAGATATGACATTTTCTGAAATATTTATTGTAAATATATAAAATAATTCTGCACAAAGCCATTAAAGATGATGGTTGAAAAAAATATCTGGGAATCTTGTTTAAAAATATATATTTGACTGGAAATGCACTTAGTCATGTCTTTAAAAGCCATTCAGCGTCTGGCCATTCAGCTGTCAGTTCAGACTTATGACAGCTGGTGACCAAATCCCTCCAAGGGGGCTGAACTGATAAGAAAACCCTTATTTGTGAGCCCAGATTTATCATGGTGCAGTTAATTTGTTGCTAGTATTTGTACTGATGCAGAAAATTATCTGTTTTCCAGCACCCGAAATATCCTAGATGACTTCAGAGAAGCCTATTACTGGCTCAGACAAAACACAGACGAGCACGCCAGAGTGATGTCGTGGTGGGATTACGGTTATCAGATAGCAGGAATGGCCAACCGAACCACCTTGGTTGACAACAATACTTGGAACAACAGCCACATCGCCCTGGTAAGGGTGACAGTTCTCTATGGAGTAGGAACACCAGAATGTTTCCACTGCAGTCCAGTATGAAGTTGTAAATGTCTCTTCATAGACATTGTGGTATTAAGGAAAAATTCCATAGACTGGGAAACACAGAGGTGGAAGGAACATATTTTTTTGCATTTATTAGAATTCAAGTATAGGAATCGCTTTTGCTTTGGAGTTTTTGTTTACTTGGCACTTCTAAGACTTCCACTTCAGTTTCCATTCTTTTCTTTGTGGGAGGATAGACAAAACCTAATGTAACCATTCCCTTGGGATTAGTGCTACAACATCTTAGCTGGTACTGCTCCTTTACTGGTTTGTCCAAATAGGGATCCTTCCAGTTCAGCAGTGTCATTGCTGAATGGATTTTTCAATGGCATGTGAAAACTGACCATGTGAATTAACAAATTTTCAGGCATCTGGGAAATTAGAGCAAATTTAACTAACAGTAAAAATGTAGCAGATTTGATGCAATTCTGCCTTCTCAAATTTGCAGTTAGACAAAAACATCTGCACATTTAATTTCTTACACTTCTGAAGAGTAAGCTTAAGCTTTGTACACACCTGTGCTTAAGGCAGGGTGTGAGCATTGCCTGTGGTTACAGAGGTAGCACCTTGGGCAACTGTTTTCAGAACGCAGAGAATGCTCTCCACGGTAGCTGGGTTGCAGCCTTAGTGGGTGCTCTGTAATGACTCAGTGCCTGTTTTCTTCCCAGAGTGTCATGCTAATGGGCAGAAAGGAGGAAGGCCTTGAGGAATGTGTTAAGATAGATTCTGGTGTCAGTAGTGGGCACGGCAGTTGGACCAGGTCTGCCAATAAGCAGTGTACAACAACAGCAAATTAATGAAGCTGTGCTCTGAGCTTACAGGGCCCTGAAAAAACGCGTACTGAGGAAGGGGGCAATCTCATGGACACGCTTTTGATAGGGACAGGGTAGTCACATCAGCCAAAAACAACCTTGGGAAATTGTACTGTTGATGCTAATATCAGTCTAGTATCCATCAACAGGTATTACCAGGTACTCTGAGGCACTTTCATTTGGTCGTTGACCTGGCAGCATTAGTGTGTTTTGAGGGATATTCATCTCTGATAGCTCTATGGGGCCTCCCTCTTCTCCAAGAGATAGAGGTGCAGGTGCTGTATCCAAACCCACAGATCCTTGCAGGACAAGGGGCATCATGTGACTAGAGAGACTGTGGAAGTCATTGCCTAAGCACAGTAACCATACACATTGCAGCAATTAGCAATGATTGTTTAAATAAAGAATTCTCTCCAGTAGGACTGCTGGTGCTGTCAAGTTCCGTTTCAGAATGAGTAACCCATAAAGGGGGACCCAAGCAATAAATGTGCGTTGTGGCAAACACCTGAACTTGTGCTGTAAATGAGGCATGCCCTGGAGATCTGTCCAGATTTCCTCCTGCACAGAGATGGAAATCTGCCAAATAACTTCACATTAATTAAGATAATGACCAAGAAGCTGAGGTTCTTGATCTTTCTGACAGCTTGCAGCCACAGCTTAGCATTCTCTAATTACACACTTAGCTGAATGTTACCAATTCAGATGCAATGTTATTTATATTGTAGTTACTCCCTTTTACTACAGTGGTATGTTATTATGTCTTAAGTGCAAGAACCTCAGGGGCAAACAAAGCTACTGAACTGAATGCCACTTGCTGACCAAAGTGGATTCTTCAAGTGTGGAAAGTGACTAGGATGGAAGAGGTGCTGGATACAGCTTTAAAAAGTTTTATTCTGAGATTTTCTTGCTGTAAATTTATGTTGAATTCCATGCTGAGGGTGCCTGGGTGCTACTGAGTGCAATGCAGCATGGCTGTTTCATTAATGAAGGACAGAGCTAAAGGGAAAAAAAATAAATCACATTTCCAATAATTTCTACGCTTTGGGCTCTGTCTAAAGCTTTCAAAATAATTTGTAATGAGGTATTTTCTGCAACACTTAAGTTTTTGGCAATACAGCTATGGCTTGTGAGATCTGTAGGTGCCACAAAAGAAACCAAACCTCTTTGTTGCTACATTTCAACATTTCAATGCAACACTCCTCTTAGAGAGGGAAAAATACTTCAGTTTAGGTTGGGCTTTTGAGTTTCTAAATATTCACAGTGGGTTTTTTTCATCTAGAATGAAAATGTTGGCTTTGGTTGGCAAGTATATATTACAGACATAATGGGTCAGGTTGGAAGGGACCACAGTGGGGCATCTGGCCCAGCCTCCCTGTTCAAACACATGGCACAGGATTCTTGGGCTTTGGTCTGTCAGTATTGATCTGTGGAGCTGTTCGATAGGCAACTAAGCAGATACTGAAGATATTTTTGCTATGATACAGGTGGGAAAGGCAATGTCATCAAATGAATCAGCAGCATATGAGATCATGAGAAGCCTGGATGTGGATTATGTTTTGATTATTTTTGGTGGTGTGATCGGCTACTCTGGTGATGATATTAATAAGTTCTTGTGGATGGTGAGAATAGCAGAGGGGGAGCATCCTAAAGATATTCGGGTAAGTGGAACATCTACCTTTTTTAGCCTTTTATTTATGTTACTACTTTTCTGTAATAACAAGTGCTCATTACAGTGGAGAGAAATCCCTACTAATTGCAATTTTATTTGAAAAATGTGCTAGGGTTGTTTTCCTTGAACAGTAGGAGTGCAGAGGCCTGTAGGCCAGTTTCTTTCAATATTTATAATTTTGAAAGGTCAGTAACCTCAAAAGTTTTTCATTTTTGGCATTATACTGAAAGTACAGGATCTCGTTTGTAGTTCCTGTATATGTCTCACTGTGCACCATCACGTCCTTGAAAAAATTAGGAGTGTGCAGACTGTTTAAATAGTCAGCATTACAAATTTCTTCAGACTCTGTAAGTCGGAGACAAGTGAAAGTGTTAATATTGACTCATGTAGAGTTTAAGCTGTTCAAACACCTCTGAGATTTCAGAAGTGTGGAGTAATATTTTCTTAAGCCTAACAAAAACTTTTAGATATTGAGCAAAGGCTTAAGGGAGTAGCCCATGTGTGTAGTTTCATCTTGTACTGGAGATGAAAATGGTAGAAATTGTTTCAACACTGTGCACATACTAGGTTTATGGTAACCCTGCAGACCTCATATATTGTCAATACAGTGCTTTTTACCTTTCTGAAGAAAAATTTTGATAGATGCCCAACTAACTTTTACAGTTTGAGATCAGTTTTCCAGCACCACTTCTTGTGAAGGGACAAAACTTGTAGCAGCACAATAATATGGATTTAAGGAGACTGATCCATTGGGGTCTGGGTGACAAGCAGGTACTTTGTAACTATTTTACCTTTAATGAGGACCATCATTTTCATTTTAAGGTTGCCTTAATTCAGCTTTTAAACTGTTAAAAGTCAGTTGAGATTCTTAGGGGGGTTTTTTGTGGAGAAGGGAATGAGAAATTACAGAAATTACCTTAATATTTTACTTTATATTGACTCTTTGTATCTTCTTCTTTTTTTTTTTTTTTTTTAAGGAAAGTGATTACTTTACCCCTCAGGGAGAATTCCGGGTAGACAAGGCAGGTTCTCCAACCTTGCTAAACTGCCTCATGTATAAAATGTCCTATTACCGATTTGGGGAGATGCAGGTTAGTGCTACAACTTCTACTGAACCCTATTTGAAATGTGAGAAAACAAATGTTATTTTGATGTGTCTTTTAGATTAAGTATTGCTTGTAGTGGCAGAATCAGCAGTAAGAGTCAGCTTTGCAAATTAAAACACACCCAGGTATGGTCTACTGTATTAGCAGAAAGCATTTCTGCTGCTAACCTGCACTTGTACTTCATTTTTTGCTGTTCTTCACTTTGGCCCAGATGAGTATCTTGCTTCCACTATGCTGTGCTCTCAAAAGCATTAACTTTCACCTTGTGGAGAGCTTGTTTCATGTACTAGTAACACACAAGTGGAACTGTTGACTATTTAATATCTGTCAGAAACCACATGATTTCTATCCAAGCCACATCATTGTATTAAGCAACACTACACTTATACAGTAAGGGCAGCAGTTGTCATTCTGCTTTGGGAGCATCCAGCACGTGGATGGAGCTAAACCTGTTTAGCTTTTGTTTCCTTTTCTTCCCTCCCTGCTGCCACCAAGGGTCCTTCCGTCCTTCGGCTATGTTAGCCCAAGAATCATCCTTTGTTCAGCAGATCTTATTTGTAACACAGGGGGGTCAGATTTAACTGATAATTGTGAACTATTTCCAGATTGTATGGAAAACCATGAAAGTGCAAATTACTGCACTGTAGGAGAGAGCACTGTGCTGAAAAGCTACCCCAGGCTGCCACACCTCTGACTGTCACTTGAATTGTTTCATCTCTGAATGCAGACATGGTATTTTTTGAGACATTAAGTGCTGTCTCCTGTGACAGCTGTAGGAGTCAGAATAATTTGTTCCCTTTCTCAGTTGTAAAAAGGATGTGAGAATTTTTTTGTGCAGCAATAACAAATGCAAGAGAAGTGTTGTTCTTTGACTGGGGCCAGCTGAAGGTGGGGCCTTGTGGTATGAACTTCCACAGTTTGCAGTGACCAGTGTTTCGGGTTTTGTCTCCAACTAATATGCAACTTTAATTTTTATAGCTGGATTTTCGGACACCCCCAGGATTCGATCGTACGCGCAACGCAGAGATAGGCAACAAAGACATTAAATTTAAACATCTGGAGGAAGCCTTTACCTCAGAGCACTGGCTTGTTAGAATATACAAGGTCAAAAAACTAGACAACAGAGAGACATTGGATCATAAACCTAGAGTAACCAACATTGTACCGAAACAGAAGTATTTGTCAAAGAAGGTGGGTTCCCAGTGACATGACTGAAAGGGGTCAGGAGTTTATTTTTAACAGTGAATCACATAGCTGGTGAATTATGTATTTCCACTAGCCAGAATGTTATGGATACTGTTCATGTTAGTGTCCAATATCAGACCTGCCTGCTGGTAATAATTGTTAATTTACTGTCTGCTTAACTTAAAAGCATGTGAAGACACAAGGCTAGATTTTTTTTTAGGCAGAATGCTAACTGGAAATAGTGTGTCACTGGCTGTTACAACTCTTAAATCTTCATGTAACTGGAAGTATAATCTCTAAAGTACATCAATTCATGTTTCAGTAACTGGCTCACTAAGTAAATAATGTGGAAGTTGCTTTCTGACTTTGTTTAAAAGTAGTGATGCCTAGAAGTTTAAAAATGGCGATTTTGTATGAAATAAATTAAATATGAAACTTTTGTTGATGGAACTTTAGTGTCTGTCTGCTTACTGTTTGAAGTCATCTTCATGGTTTTAAAAATGTTTGTTGTGCTGTGCTATTTCAGCCTATTAAGAAAGATCTGTTAGCAGGGGCATTGGGGAGACTTACAGCCCTCTCCTTCACATCTGTTTTCTGTATATTCAAAGAGATGTTGGAAAAGGAACTCCAGAAGCCAGTCTAATAAACTAGATTACAGGCAGTAAACTTACACTCTGTCATGGAAATACAAGTAAAGAATATTTTCTACATGTAGAGGACATTAAATGTCAAAATGTTTATTTTGCTCATTTGATGGAAGTACATAAAGTAAGTCATTTGGGAGTTGCCACTGAAGCTGGACACATCTTATATAAACTTTATTGTGCCTATCATACACTTAACACTAACTTTTGATCTTAAGTGTCAAGCAAGGCTACATTTATCCATGATAGATGCACTGACTCCACTTAAGCCATGATCAGTCAATTCTCTGTCTAAGATGATAGAAGTTGATGCAATGTCTGGTCCATCGCCAGCTCTTGCAGTACAGACAGGCTCTACTTCCCACTAAGAGCTCAGAGAACCAGTGGAGACTGTGGGGCAGATGTCTAAACTAGGATTTCTTAAATGCATTCTGAGGGTTCCTTAGTAGCCACAGTTTTTTAGCAGTTGATTCCTTACTGGAAATTCAGTCCATCTCCTGTCATGTTAGGAATGACATTGCTCAAGCTCCAAGATACAGTGTGTTTGAGTATTACATATTAGTTTGTGTCTGTCTCACCTTATTATGGTAATGTTATTTTAAAAATTGCATTTAATTGATGTAACAGAGCTTGCTGGTAAGCACAGCAGTGCAGCAAGTGTAGGAGCTGCCTCCTGGCAGGCATGTGGAATGTACAATTCTACCTGCCACGAACTTAACTTCAAAGTTGTGTGCCTAGTTAATTTTACCTGTGACCAACGTTAAGGCTTCCCCCCCATTACTGCCTTAAAAAGGTGTCTAAAACATGCTAAGCAGCCTCCAAACCAACAGCAGAGCACTGAAGACTAAAATGGGATTATTCGGGTTCTTTTCTTTTGAAAAATGCTTTGAGCAAATATTTCTAGCTAATATCTAAGAGAATCAAATAGTGCAAAAGATGCAAGAAGGGATTACCAAACAAAACAAACACTCTACACCAAGTGTGCTCTTTGGGCATATTAGAGTTTTATGATGCTGGTTAATTATTAATTCTGCCTCAGCACAAGCTTTGAAAACAGTTCTGCAGATCGGGTAGATGGGGCTTGCAAAAGCAACTGTTGGGCAGGAATTAACAATGCCAACATCCAAAGTAATAACTGGATCATGTCTAGTTGAGGGCTTAGCATTTAAGCTCTTTAAAATTAGTCTAAAGCTCAGGCATTGAAATGCACAACATTAAACCGCGGTCAAGACTAAATCATTAACTAATACATGTTATTCTGTTTTTCTTTTTAGACCTCCAAAAGGAAGCGTGGCTACATTAAGAATAAACTAATTTTAAAGAAAGGCAAGCGACCCAACAGGAAGACAGTTTAAAAACACTGTTCTGATTGCTAATACGAAGCAGTTGTCCTTGAGATAACCAGTCTTTGCCTTTAGCTCAAATCATGTTTCACAGCAACATGAGGGTACAGAACCATCATTGGTCCAGATTATTGTACAAAATTTTCAGGCAATGTCTGATTAAAAATATTGGCTTATTGAGAACAGCTGTTTTAGATTTGTAATGTGAAGCAAGACAGAGCTGCTATCCAAGTCTAGCAGCACTTTTTTTATTGGTACATATTATCCTTCAAACCTGTTGAGAATTTGGACTGACTTTACCAAAGAACCCTGTAATTTGGTCCTTGGCACATGCATACTTGTCAATCTTTTTTGGAGAACACTGTTCAGCTGAATATCAGCAGTATGTAAAGTGAATGGTGACATCTGAAAATGACTCTTTGTCAACAAGGAAGAGGTGGCAGAGCTCTCTCAAATTCAACTTTCAAAACAAGTTACTCCCCTGATTATTTTTCAGTGGTTTCTTTCAATGTCCTTTTACTCTTGCTGCAGGCTGGTTTTGAGCTGGAGTGTAAGAAGCAAAGCTGCAGTTTTCACAAGAGGTGACAGGACAGATTAATTGGACAAGCTGCTTTTGTTCTACACAGGATTGCAGTATTGCTGCCTTACACTGTCATTTCACAAGGTAGACAAGGCAAATCTTGCACACTGTAGATACAAGGGCTAAATTTGTAATCTCCTGAAAGATCTGCAACGACAGTAATGAATGCTATAGAAACATACAACTGAGCACCGTGGAGCAGCTGGTGCTTCAGAACAGAAATTAAACTGTTTTAGGTGAATGTTTACATTGGTAGAACAAGTATAGCCTGTTTATTGGGGAAAAGAAGGTTGACAGGTATACAAAACCCCTTTTCTGTGGCTATCGGAGGTAGAAGATTCGCAAACCTCTCCCCCCTCACTGCCTTTCTTGTGAGGGTAGAAGTTTTTCTGAATATCTGTTTCTCTGCATTTTTATTTAGAGTGCTTATATCAATTGAAGAAATTCCTGCTATAGTGCTATTTGCTTTGTCTGTCTTTTATACTGTTTTGGTTTTTTTTTTTTTTAAGTGGTGAAAACTGTCAGATTAAATGCACTAAAATATAAATGGAGACTGAACATGTTCACTTTCCAGCTATAGGAGAACTTTATACAGACTTGAAAATTTTCTTTAATTAAAATGAAAGGGTTTTGCAGTTTGTTTTCCTGCCACAGGTTGTAACTTTTTATAGAAACAAAACTTGCATCAGTAACTTGATGTAAAATGCAGAATAGTATGTACCTTTCATGAAGAAAATGTAAATTTACAGTGTTCTGTGAGAATGTTACTGCTGAATTCTTTCTCAAGGTGTAGAATATTTTTTTGATTTACGAACTCATTTTTGACTCCAATGGTTTATACAGACCAATACTGCAGCTGCAACATTTTCACAATGGTTAATTCAGTCTGGATTTCTGGCCCCCTGTCGTTTTGTTGCTTTAAAGCTCAATGCAGACCAGTTGTTGACTGTAGGGAAAAATAAAGTTAATTCAAGTTTTGTGTTAAGGCTGTTGTGTCACTTTTGTCGTGATTACCGTGGTAACATGTTGCTTAGAGCCCTAGTCACTGGACCTTCATAATGCAAATCTCCTGCCCTCATCAAGCTGCTGTAATGAAGCCACAGCAGCATCTTGACATCCCTCCAGCTTAAGCTTACTAAGACAAATGTAGGGCCTCTGCTGTGATGAATTTTAGGTGGCTCATATTTTCAGGGAACAGCAGCATCTTTCCGAACCGCACAGTTTGCAGCAAATCCTTCCAGCATCTGCAAAGCTCCAGCTGTTACAGCTGCTTACCCACCAGCAGAAGAGGCGATTCTGTGAGACACAATTTCGAGTACCTGGATCCTGCTCCATCAGCAGTGGTTAAGAAATAAGGGCTCTAACATTTGGAAGAACACCTGAAAGGCAGCAGGACAGATCCTGCCTGTCAGTAGCTCAGCCTTGCTTTAAAAGATCTTTAGGGATCTTTACAGTTCATCAGATTGTTCTCCACTTTAGCTGACAGTGTTCTCTTTAACATCAGAAATAAGTGAACCTGAGCTATGTGAAATTCAAATAAGCCACCTGAGGGAATCCCAGCCAGGCTGGGCCTAAAGTTGCCTACTACTTACCTCGACTGTCTTAGATCGAACTTGACTTCAAGGCTTCTGCCAACACTCAGCAGTTGAAATGAAATTAAAAGTCATTGAGGCCGCCACTTAGAAAACAACATTACAAAGAACTGGCAGGGCATTGTCTCACCTTCCTTGGTTCCTCAGGAGTTTGCACACCACACAGGTTTACACCTGCATCCTCAAACTACACAGGTGAATTAACTCCCACTCCTCCTTTGGGGGAACTGAACGGCACTTTCAGCAGCAAAGACACCACCATCTTGCATCATCAGCACCATCCACACCGCCATAGTGTATTTCCTTAGCTACAGCCTTTGGTTGGCCTATCAGGTCAAATTTTGAAGCATAGTTGCTGTAAAACAGTAAAATCTCAAGTCAAAAAAACTCACTTAAGCCTGATTGGAGTTGCTAAGGAACTAAAACTGCAAGTGTCTAGCAGCCAGCATTGTGTAAGTTCTGTATCTCTTGATCTTTACTGTTGAGGGCAGTGAGGCAGAGAGTGCTGTCAGTAATCCCAGAAGAAATATTTTGACTTGTAGAAGTAATTTCATAACAGAGGGGGAGAAAAGTCATTAATTAAACATCTTGGTAGATTTACTCTTGAAAAAAACAGTTGAATGCTTTGGATGAGCCTCTTATATCAGTCCCACTGAAAATAAATCATATTTGGCTGTGACTTAACCTGAGTGTGTAAACTGCTCCAAGACATGGCCTTGAAGCAATGCCACGGGAAGGCAAGGGACCAACTGGGCAGTGTTTCCTGCCCTATTTACAGCCAGTGTTGTTTTCTGTTTTGCATAAAAACAAAGTGTTCCAGCACGATAGTTTCCAATACTGTGGATGAATGTTTAAAGAAAACCAGAAGGGCGTTACCTAACACTTGGAAAATGTTGACCAGGATCTGTGTGAAGCCTCCGAGCACATTTTAAGTCCCTAGGCAAGTGTCCAATGGTGCAATAATGTAGAGTTGTGTTTTATGAGGTGTCTAAATCAAGAATCTGTTAGTTACAAAGATCAAATGAAAGGATTTTCAGAAACAAGGAGTCACCTTAACCTATTTCCTTTTCACTTGTCAAAGTAAGGCACATGCTCCCCAGCCTCTCCTAAAGCCATGATTCTGCCCAGCCCCATTTTCCCTGGGTAGAGCTGTCGAATTTAAACAAAAACCTACCTCCAGAGTGTCTGACAGACCAGGCAGAAAACCCCCACACCAAACCAGGATGCAGCTGGCACATTGCTTACAGGTACTCAAGTGCTGTACAGGCTCCTGGACAGCCCAGGAGCCAGCAGGGGCTAACTAATGCTCCCCTGGACAGAGAAAGGGCATCCCACCACTAAATGAAACAAATCTTTTATTCATGAGCATTCTCATTTTAAATTCACAAATTATGAAAGGAAGGCAAATCAGAAGAGACTGCCAGAGCATCTTTTAAATGATAAAGGTATAAATTTCCCTTCTGAACATTTCTAATTTAAGAAAGAAAAGATTGCATAGGCTTTCTACAGGTGTGCACACAAAAAAATTGAAGTACATGAAGGTTTTTACATTACAAGTCAGTGTACATTGGCTACTTGAAAAGGAAAGTATTTACTTGCAATTCCAAGACAGCTACTGGAAAATGACCTACAGAATAAGGCTTATGAATATTTACTTTTCAGTCCTGAACACATAACTATCAGAAAAATGACACTTGTGAATCCTATTCTGGAATCTCTCACTGATGGGATCTTTTCAGAAAGGACTGTTTTTATGTTTGTGTCTCCCAAGTCACTTTGGGAAAGAAACAGTGGTAATGGCATCAGGGGATTCTTCACAGCATCAGAACAGAGCAAAACATTGAGCAGAGCACAAGTGGAATGTTCCTGGCATGCAGAACAACCAACCATGCAGACAGAAAAGGTCTTCAATAAAATACAGGCAGAAAATTACTCAAATTTCTCCTTAAAAGAAAGGCTACAGCATCTCTGTAGTCTCAACAGTCACACCATCAAAGCTGGAGGAGGTCTACTCCTTCAGTGGCACAGGCCTGCATGCCTGACACAGAGAGGTTTGCAATGGCTATTTTAGTGAGTATGTGTCTTGTTCTTTGGTGTGGGAGGATGTTCCATGTGTTTAATTCTGCTTTTCGATTGTTCTTTGTGATGATACTACAAACTGTAGGAACATGGCTAGGTACTTATGAGACTAACCTCTAGAACACGAGTGGATCCGTTATAAAGTGAATTCTTGCAGGTGATAAAGTACATGTTTTCCTGGTGATCCTTGATAGACGTTCGGTAAATACTGTGACAGCATCATTTTGGTTTTGGTACACAAAACTATTAACATCAACTATTCCTAAAAAATAAGGTATTTTTTTTCTTTAAAAAAGAAGTGTCAGTTACAAAACCAAGCTCATACAGTCCACTTCTTTTAAAAATATGATTTAAATCATTCAGAACATGAATCTTTCTAATGTGGGGGGAAAAAAAAAAAGACAAGCAACAAAATAGAATTTAGGAGGAAAAGGAAGCAACACCTTCATTAAAGAGGAATCTGGAATTCAAATGTAAAGATCTATTAAATATTATGTCCAAAAGAACAACTAATGGCATGTTTCCTTGTGTACACACCTCCCCTCAGCCTTCTGAGTTGCTCAAGAGATTCAGACATCTACCAAAAATCCAAAATTCGGGATGCAAAAGGACAGATGTGAGCAGTGCTTTGACCTAAATTCCTTTGTGTAACATCTATGAAACATAAGTCAGTGTATTAAGAAAGCAGACAAAAGGCACAAAATGAATCAGTACTGCAGACAGGCGCCATCCATACTACTGTGTGATAGAAATACAGTGGTTTCTTCACGGGGCACCATGGAAAGGAGCACTGAGCAGAAGGCAGCACATTTTACATGTGCCTTTTGCTGCCACCTCACTCAAAAACATCTTCACTTTCAACAAATATGATCTAAACAGCAACAAAGACTTAACACACATTTAGAATCCACTTTCTCGGTGTCACGGTGGTTTCCTTACAAAGCAAGATCAAGCTACAGGATTTTTTTACGGTTTTTTTTTTTTTTACTCTACAAAACAAATTGCATCCCATTTCATTTGTTCCATTAATAAAGTTTTGCCTCAGTGTAATAATGTACTAAATTGTTAGTTTTACATCAGAAAATTATTTCACTGAGAAGGCTCATTGTATCATCTCTACTCATCCAAATGTTTCATCCAGAAGCAATCCCCTGGGTCAAATGCAATAAGAGACTGAAATACGGGGCTGCTCGGAGCCTTAGCACAGATTAGGGGCTCCAAGCAGCTCTGTTTGTCCAGAGCAGTGAACAGAACCCACCTCTGGGCTGAAGGGGGAACCTGGTGCCCACCACAGCAACACACGGACACGGCTCCTGCACAGCCTACACACACCATCAGTGGTTCCACTGGAAAGACAAAGGCTGTGACCAGGTGTCCCCAGCAGAGCCCCGTGGTGTGCCATGGCCCTGGAACACTGCAGCTGCATCTGCCAGAAGGGATTTAGCGGCACACGTAAGCCAGAAGCGCTGGCACGACAGCAGCCAGAGAATTACCAGAGCAGCTGGTCATGGTGACCAGAGATCGATTCAACAGCTGAAGTATGAACAGACAAGAGTGAGGACACAGCGGGTTAGTGCGAACAACATTCTTGAGAAGGTATTGCTACTTCTTAGAGGATGGCAGGAAATTCACACTCGTAAGTGACAGGAAACATGCCCTTAGATCAGCATCCCAAGAGCGAGCGCACTGTCAGTGTATCATTCTTATGTCAAAGTGAGTTACTTGGTGACTGTTTAGACAGAACAACTGCCATTAAGAGACACATCACGTTTTAAGTGCAAAACATTTTTGGCAAAAGTGAAAAATAGAAAAACCTTAACCAGTACTAATAAAAAAGTATTTTCTTAAATACTAGCATAGGGCCTGATCCTGCAAGCACACAACTCGGGGAACCCCAGCTGAGTTCAGCTGGAGTTCTATGCCCTAACACGTAGAGGAAAAGGTCTTTGAATCGCTGTTAGTGTTTATACTTGTTTACATGTGGTGTAAATAACACACACACAAACACATACACACTGTGTGTACATACATGTGTATTTATGGATGTGTGCATGTGTGTCTGTGTAACACCCATAATGGTTCCTGAATAAACTTGAGCTCGTGGTTATTTTGAGATGCATCATTCACAGTACATAGCTTCCCATGGGAATCTTCTGGTAACAGGACCAATGCCATGGCATCCTGAAGTTACATACTGTATCATTTTAATGCCTTTTAGGGAAAGTTTTGAGCAGCTGGGCTCTGCCGTCAATGGGTCTTCCAGAGGGGATTCAAGTACAGCCAGCCATCGCCCTGCAAGAAAATTAAGCAGAGTTTACAAACAAGATTTATAAACACTGGATCCGTGTATGTCCACATAGAAGCTAAAAAGGCTAAACAACACAAAGCCACCCCTGTCATCTGAAAATTCTGCGTTTGATGAACTGACAAGTGATCGGGGTGGGAGGGAAAACTACCTGGAGGGAAGAGAAGCAATGGGAAGATGAACTGCTGGTTTAAATAGTTGCACACACAGGCTAACGTGACAACAATTCTCTCCGTCAGTATTATTTGCCTTCCACCTTTCCTCCAAGAAAGGGCAAAGATGAATTCAGTAAAGTCTGTTGCCTTTCACACAGATGAAACCCCAGACTGTGTTGAGGATGTCCATGCTTAGATACATTGGACAAACATCCCTAGATTGTGCTCACTTTAGTGTGCTGAGACCAGGATTAGCAGAGGATGTGAGTACACAGCATTTGCAAAGTAAGGGCCGGATTTTACAGAAAAAACCTCTATTTAAGTGCCTAACATCAGGCACCAAAAATCCACATTAAAATATATCTAACTGAAGAAAAAGGAACAAGTTTACAACATAGACATGGAAAAATCCATTTTTCTCCTTCAAGAGCCAGCCTGTCAAAAAGAGAATTATTTAAAGCACATGAGTCGTACATAACAACATCACCCATGGTAAAAACCAGACATTCATTCACTGGTACCAGCATCGTCCTCTGTGCAGAAACACAGGAAAGGGTCTCTAAAACAAGAGACTCAAAGTACCTCTTTGACAAAATATTTGGGCTTCCAGGGTGTTGTGAGAGCCGCTCGCTGCCTCTCCTCTGCTCGCTGTCTCTCTTCCAGGCAGTGCTTGTGTTCCGTGGCTGCATCGATGTTACCCTCCTTCAGAGAGTTGGTGACGTGCTGCCACAGGCGCCTGGTGGTGGGGAGGGAGCACAGGGCACACAGTGAGAACACCTCTGCCACAGCCCAGCACCGCTGGACGCCGGGATATCCATCATGCTTGTGGACCAGACTTTCAGATTTGCTCAACTCCCAGTATCTTGCCATGCAAGTTAATTTTCTCGGCAGCTTCTGTTCGTGTTCCTGACCCTTCACCACCTGAGCTTTTTTTCCTCAAGGCAGGTGGATTGATTTTTATCATTTCCAGTTCACAGTATTTACTGATGATCCACCCTCAAATGACAAGCATTTATCCTGTGATTGTTTGTGGTCAGACTTTTGAATTTAAAGGAGCGTCAGCCAAAAGCCAAGAGAGCAGTAAATTGGAACACTGACTGTTCCCACCAGGCCACTAACAGAGGAACTGATGCACTGGTTCCAGGGGGCCCTTCTAGGTCTGTGCTTGACAGCCCCAGTTACAATAATTACCAGTAAACAGCCAAAGTGTTTCTCACACAGCTGACCGCATTTGGATGCAATGCCTTTTATCAGCCCAGAAAAACACTGAAAAGAATTGCAGCATCACAGAATGGCCTGGGCTGGAAAGGACCTTAAAGATCATCCAGTTCCAACCCCCCTGCACAGGCAGTGACACCTTCCACCACACCAGGCTGCTCCGAGCCACATCCAACCTGGCCTTGAACACTTCTAGGAGTGGGGCATCCACAACTTTTCGGAGCAACCATTTCCAGTGTCTCACCACCCTCATAGTAAGGAATTTTCTCCTAATACCTCATCTAAACTTGCTCTCTCTTTCTGAAACCAACTGCAGCTTTCATGTATTTCCAGGAGTGTTTAAATGAGTTTCCATTCTCAACTGGACAAACTGCACAATCTGCAGAGACCCTGGATGGTTGCAATTTGCTTACTAGTATCTAAAAAATACAATAAATACACTGAAGAGCTACTAGTTTCCTTATTTGCTACAGTCTTTGTGTTCCAAACTACAGGGGGAAAGTGAGTTTGTGGATAAGCAAGGAGCCTTAAAAGTAGGAAAACGATCTGACCCTGCACAATGACTCAAGACACCTTTGTACAATAAAAATAAGATGTTTACAGATAATAAGTTTAACTCCTGTTTTTAAATCCTCCAATAAAATGTTCCTAAATTCAATAAAATATTGATTTTTCTGAAGATATGCATCAACAGTTATTGACAGTAAATAACAGAATATGTTTTTTCCTAATGTACCTAGTCAGAGTTAGGCACATGATGTAGGTGCCAAGAGCCTTAAAACCATGTTGCATGTGTGTATTTATAACTCACATTGCACCACATTTTACATACTTTTATATATGTATACATATATACTCTAAAATATATCAAACCAGTAAACTGGTAAATACCAGTTTAAATTATATGATACAACAGTACTTGCAACAAACTGACTAATTTGCCTACCATGTTGCAATCACTCAAAGCAGCAGGTGAAAACCCAGCATTACCATTTTCCAGATGCTCATTAACACATCCATGCATTTTCCCCATCTACAAAATTCATGTGCTCATCACTACACTGTAATTTATGCTCCAAGAAGCCAATACAGAGCTCCAGCTCTGTGCCCAGACTGAATTTTGAACCACACCATTTATAACTGCGGTTTGCTCCCCTGCTCTGTTCCCATCCGAGGTTCAGAAGCAGAACACTCACACCCCTGCCCTTACCTGGATTCCAGCGGGCCTTGCTTTGCTATGGGCCTGATCTTTTTCCTTATAACAGGCAGCTTGTTGGTGTCGATCACTTTGGTGTCTCCGTTGCTGTATGTGAATTCCAGTGTCCCGTTCCACTCTCCCTGTGCCTTGCACACAATGGTGTTTGTGGGATTGTGTTTCACTTCGGCTGTAACCCTAATTCAAGAGGGAAGAAAAAAGGACCACAGAAATAACTGGCACCATGTATTATCAGCACATGAAAGCACCACCACAACTAAGGCTACAAGCAGCTTTCTACATCTACAAAGCAGTTTTTCAAGCAAAGTAGTGGCGCTGTCTCCAAAACTGAAAGACTCACCCCAGGAAAGCTCTTCCAACACACCAATAGCTTTGGGATGACATTTTCCCAAAGAACAGCAGAAACTCAACTCAAAACTCTGACACGCTGCTCAAACCCAGAGCTGGTTACCTCTGCAGCCTAAACAACTCCTGACATTCATGTGACATTTTCAATACACGCTATTTTCACACCTGAACATAACACTGTCAGAGACCGATGTCAAAGACTGCAGGTACCCTTGTTTTCTCCCTTAGCTCTGCAAGTTGCTTTTTCAGCTGCTGAGAGGCAATGATAAAAGCTACATCAGCAGTCCAAGAACTGGTCTGAGAGTCAGCAAAATAGACAGGCAGGATTGGAAAACCAAAATGCAGGGAGAAGTTTTGTATATATGTCTACTAATATGACACGTGCTTTGGCAAGCCAAATTTTCTCTCACCCTGATGGCATGAATTATTAATATATACCTTTTAGAGAAAAAAACCTGCCAAAATGGCCCATGAGGATATTTGCCTGAATACAACATTGAAATGGCTGGTACACATACAGAATAATAATCAGAGCAACTGAAATAAAACAGAGGTAAACATGCAAAGGCACAGTCTTCTTATGGACATTGACAGTCCAGAGTAGAACAAGAAAGGGGTCTGTGTATGTGAATGACTGGGACATCAACTTGAGCATGGAAGCAAGACAGGAAGCTGTCTTACCCAGTGCCTCTTCACACCCTTAATAAAGGGGAACAAAAGACACATAAACAACAGTTTCATCATCCGGAATTTCACTGCAAAAATGGGAGTCCCCAGAGGGAGCTACCAGTATGGACAGTGGCACTTTAGCTTCCCTCCAGGAGCTCCACCTGGAACACCAGTTCACCTGCAAGACTCACAGAGAAGCAGCAGCTGACGTAGCAGAAATACTGCCTTCTCCACATGCATTTTTCTGATCCTGCACTTACAGCAACTTATACAAGCGACAAAGCCCGAAGAGATACATGCACTTCATTTCAGCGAGAGGAAATATATCCAATTCAGTTAAACATCGTAATACGTGTAACTACAACAAACTGTGCTCTGAAGCTGTAAGTCAACTCCAGTGCTAATAGGAAAAGAAATTCAGAAATCTGTCTATAAAATATTCCAACAAAAGAACTGAACAGATGCCCGAAAGTGTTTCCACTGAAATCCAGTAGCAGTTAAGAAGAGTAAGACAGTAATTCCCATACCTGTGGACCTTCCCTCCATAGAAGGGCTTGGTGTGGAACGTGACCGTGGCAGAATAGCCTGTTCTGGCACAATTGATGTTGACTTTCCCTCCAAGCTCCACCCATGGGATGGTAAGTATTGAGCGAGCATAGGCACTGGGCAGGGTGAAAACATATTCTTCTTCATGCTCCATAAGGTGAAGAACACCTGCGCAGGAGGAGGTTGAATGCAAAGTGATCAACATTCACTGATAAAATCCGACAATCACTGACCAATTACTGTCACCAAAATGCACATCCACAGAGAGCAAAACCAACAGCTCTCCTTGGAGGAGGGTACTGTCTTCTAAGAAAGGAAGTCTGCCCTCTGCAACACATTTCTTCCCACAAACATCTTTGAAAGCACAGATTTAATGTGTACCCTGGGGTCCCACATGGTAACAAACAGCTTATCAGCAAATCTGACTGGATTACTCACTTTGTATGACTGGCAGGCAATAAACTGTTAAAAGCTGGGAAAATGTAACATTTTCATGCAAATAGCCATACTGAAAACTAGGATGCTCGCTCAGTGTCATAGGATAATCTCCTTCCAGAAAAAATACAGGCATGGCCAAAGGACTCTTCCCTTCTCCATTCAGTTAGACACAACCACATCCTCTCCACTGACTTCCTACTGATACATTTGTTGGTGAGAGTGAAAGGCTCTCTAGGTCTGTGCAGGTACAACCAGAAAACATGCCATCTAGAAATTCCCTGTTAAGATTGCTCCTTAATTTCCAAACGCCCGGTTTCCTACACAGCCTTTGCAAAAACTTTGCATAACCGAAGAGGGGCCCAGCAGGGCCACTGCTCTACAGCCATGGATACCAATGTGTCTACCAGGCAGAGAAAATTACTGACAATGGTATCTCATTCTGTAAAGGTTCCTCCATCCTCAGCACTATGAGGCTGAAACAAAAAACAACATGCAACAGCTGTCACTTTTCAACATTATTTGGAACCACAGACAGCTGCATGCCTGATCAGACCTTCCTTAACTTCTCCCAGGGTTAAGGGTACAACTCTATCCCTGCCATAACTGTAGTTTGGTCTTCAGGAGGACAGGACATTAGACCATAAACCTTGCATGCAGAATAAGATCATGCCAAATGTCTGCAGAGTACTGTTTATTAGAGTTTTATAGTCTTTTGTGTCCCATTTATTAAGTGCTTAAAGGCAAAAATGACAGCTTTGATAATATTGTTTCACAACAGGGACGGAAAATAACCCTTCACAGGAAGCACTCAGAACCCAGAAATATTTGGGGAAAAAAGAGCAGGAAAGTTTTCTTGACATAGTAATAGTATCTGCTTAGAAACAGGATGAGCTTGAGCCCATTTGCTTTCACCCTGGGGCAGACAGGGGAAAAACACACTGGTAGTGGTATTGATTAATTTATCTGTTTGAGGGAATAACAACACAACTTTTTCAAAGTGATTTCACATTTAATGATGAAAAAACACTAAATAGAAACACAACACTACTACTGCCAACATAAAAATATACCTTTATCACTGTATGAAAACAAACCTAAAAAGACACTCAAAACTTAAAAGCACAGAGTTCTACCAGAACCATGATCTTAAATATTGGCTCCAGCTCACAGAACTAAATGCACGCACAGGAAGCTCTGCAATGTCTCACTTCTGCCTTTTAAAGTGTTCCACAGGAAAGTGTTTGCGAACCAGAACAGCCTTATGTAGTTGTTCTCAGAACTTCTGCAACCTCAGCCTGCCAGCAATGACAGAGACAGTGCTCAGACTCTAGCAAGTCTAAAGCAGACGAGCAGGAAGTGTAAAAGCACAAATGCAGAAAACACATGTCTCAAAAGGAGCTTTAATTGTTTCACCTTGGCAAGTTACAAGTTCCTTGTGTCACGTGCTGAACCCTCAGCAGCAGGGAACAGGCAGGAGGACACAACTGGAAAACACACACACACATGCAGATTTTGCCTTAAGCTGCCTTGACTTCACATCTGCTGACAAATACACGCTGAACACAATGCGGGAAGGTTGAACTACACAACTCACCCTGGACATGCAGCCAGGAAGAACTTTTACGCAGAAACTGACTCTGGTTATCCAACTCATTAAATGGATGCTATAACAACAACATTAAGTTAAAAAAGAACAATGACAGAATCACAGAACAGCCTGGGTTGGAAGAGACCTTAGAGATCACCTCATTCCAGCCCTCCTGCCATGGGCAGGAACACCTTTCACTAGACCAGGTTGCTCAGATCCACATCCAATCTGGCCTTGGATGCTACCAGGGACAGGACATTCACAACTCCGCTGGGCAACCAGTTGCAGTGCCTCACCACCCTCACAGTAAAGAACTTTTTCCTAGTATCTAATTTACCCTACTCTTAGTTTAAAGCCACTACCCCTTGTCCTGTCACTATAGACCCTTGAACAAGTCTCCCTCCATCTTTCCTGTAGGCTCCTCTCAGGTACTGGAAGGGAAAAAGCAGTTTTTAACTAGATGATGATATTCAAAAAGGAACAAAAAGTCAATGGGCACTCATCAAACACAGAAAGGAAACCTGACCATCTGCAGGTGGATATTTTTCACAAAGAACTACAACAGGTTTTAGACTCAAGCCTGTCACCTTTCTTTTCTCTTCCTCTTCTCACTTGTTCTCCACCTTCTTCATTACAGTCACAGGCAATGAACATGTGGAGCAACCAGCTGTAGAAAACAGCGTGTGGTGCCACCCATGAGGTCATGTTTCCCCTGTGTTAATGGATCAAGCACAGACAACTCCTCACACAGTGGAGAAGCACTGTCCGTCTGAAAGCATCCGCTTCCCACGCGACAGTTTTGGGGGTTTTGTTGTTGCAAGGTTTGTGTTTGGTTTTTTTCTAAAAGAGAAAAGGTCTAACCGTGGGGTGCTGTGGGCAAGTGTGGTGCTCACTTCTGGGGAAGAACCTCACTGTATTTGTGAACCAAATCTCCGTGTGAGCTTCTCCAGAGACCCCAACTTACCCGGGCCCTGCCACCCTCCCCTGGCCGTCATTGCATGTCCCCACGAGAGGAAACTTGTATAACCCCTTTGGGGTGAGTATAAGTTTGCTTTCGCCCCTCTGATGAGATCGATAGGTTTTTTCCTCCCTGCTAGAGTGGCAGGGATGCAGAGCTGTAATGCACACTGCCAAGCACATGAGAAGTGAAGAGCAAACAGCAGCAGTGACCTTCAGTGTAAGTATTTAACCACCATGGCAGGTTAGATATTAAAAACTGAACCTGGCTCCCCCAGCAGTATTTTTAGCATCTGGTAGCGTACTTTTTGAATTCGTTAAACACCTGAATAAATACATTTTTAAACGGAGTGCTATCTCACTTGAAATATGACTCCAGCTCAGTAATTCTAATCTAAAAGAGATTAAAGGGCAGATCTGAAATACTCACAACTTGATAAAACTTCTAGAATTAACCTTAGTTTTGCATTCCATTGTTTGCAGAGTCCACATGCAAAACCTCATTTAAGTGAAGCACCATGAATGCTGTGGCTGCACTACCACAACTGAATGGAGATCCATGCTCTCCCAGGGAAGAGGAAGCCAAAAATCACACCCAGAGGCAACATTTGTAATCAGTGCCCCAGAAACTCACGCCCAACCCTGGTGCAATTTGATCTTTAGAAATTAAAAGCAGAAAAACTAAAACCTAACAGTTACTTTAAAAAGTGTTGCATAATTTTAACATCTCTTCGTAAGTATCATTACATTGCAACTGATCTTTAAAAGTATCTGCTGGAAAATACACACGCCCTTTTTCTTCCTTTGCTTCCCTGCTGTAAGGCATTATTCATGTTTAGTTTAAAATTGGCTCTAAGTAAATACATGTGAAAAGTTGTAGAAGATTTTTCCAGTTTTAGATTCTCTCATTTTCAGTTTTCTCCTCTCACATCAAAGAGTTCTTTCAAAATCGCAAATTCTTTTCAAAAAATCTTAACCATTTAAAGGTACCTATTGTGCATAGAAGAACGCACCAGATCAGTACTGTGGGAGGAACGGTGGATTCAGTAATCTAGTTTATTAGAAAAAAATGCCACAGAGAAGGGTGAATTTCTTATAAACAAGTGCAGAATTTTGCCTTTGACCCTTGATATCTTCTCAACACCTTTTGACCACGGCAGTGTATTCAGAGTCACACTCCTTCCCATGACTCTTCAGCCCGCATTAAAGGAAGCGATGGGTCCAGCATATAATTTTCCCAGTTTGACTCTTACACGTCCCTCGGTGATGCTGCAGCTTTGCCAATTGATTTTCCAGTAACACGTATTGACAGAAAACCCAGAGGAGGCTGCGGATCGATGAGCTGCAGAAGAGGCATGTGAAATGTAACGCTTCCCACTGACTGCGTAGAGATCAATCCCAACAACAAATGGAACGTGGCACACAAAGGGCCTAGGGCAGCCTCCTGATTCAAGGGGCTCTTCCCTGCATGTGCATTATTTGTAACAGGGTACTAGGAGGAGTAAGTTAGGTTTGGGATGAGCCCCACACAGGTGCATCACCAACCCAGTAGATCTGCATGGGAAAACAGGAGGTGCCAGAACTGGGCTCTTATTATCCCCGAAACATTGCAGCTGTGTTGCACTGCACATTTGTCAGAGACTGGAGCCATTTGCTAAATTAAGTAATGAGGTCCATGCTATATGGAAACTGTTCTGAAACAGTGGGGCTAAAAATATTAACACAAAAAATTAGTCCTTAGGGAAATAGCTTCAGTTGCATGGAGCAAATCAGTCTTTGGGACTGGTAAATTAAAAAGCCACTAATTTCTCAGGACTAGAAATTATAGACCTATAAATATATAGGTCTATAATACATACATACACACATCTATAAATACAAACACATCCATATATTTGAACAAACACGAGGGGGCGGAAGAGAGAGAAAAAAAACTACACATCATAGTCTTTTAGATTTGCCCTGTAAAGAGCACTGAACCTTTTCTCTACCCATCAAATCTTTTCAGGGTTGATTTCAATTTAGAAAATAATTTTTGGAAGCCTATACCTCACTAGTTTTCAAAACATTTAAAACAGTAGGAGTGAAAACACCAGACATAACTAGCCACTTGATAATACAGAGCAATCCACTTAAATGTACTTTATGCTCTCTGCAAAATTAACCCATGAATCAGAGATGACACTTTTTGTTGCATTTTGCTGCTTTGGAACAAAACCCAAGAGCAGAAAATGAACAAGCACAGCCCACACTGAGGTGTGCTCACCATGGTTGTTTCCACTAAAGCTTCCTTGCCCTACAACCAGTATCTGTTTGAAGATTCTATGGAACATGTAAAAAAACCATTAAATATTTACACTGACTCTCGTATCCCTTGCTAATTTAAATCTTAATGTGATCCTATTCATTACAGCCCCTTCTCCCCCCTCACTCTCTCATTAGTACGTAATTAACATTAACCAGAATTAGGGACTGCACATGCAACATGAAGTCTTTTATGCAAAGTACCCTCTTTTCTATTCAGGGTAGCTTCCTCATGAGGAAATTCAGTGCTGACTACTCTGAAGAATGGGGGTTTTGTTACATAGTGAAGAAAAAAGTTAAGACGTTTCATTAGCAAGCCAGATTTAAACCTCTCATAACCAGAGATGAACAAGGGCTAGCATATAAAACAGCTTCTCACATGGGTTTTCAGCTGTGCTCTCCTACTTGTCCTGCATCTCTGCAACTGAATCAACAAACGAAAACCACTGACAAAAAAAAAAAAATTTTACGTCACTTTGAGGTGCAATATGCACAAAAAATAACACGACTGCGATACTGAGTTGTACCCTTTCTATGACAAGACCACACTGTCCATAAATCTCCTAATTCTTTAAATTCTTTTAGAAGGCTTTGTACTTCCATGACACCCTATGTTAGCTTCTAACAACAAGGCACAAAAAGCAATATGCTCTATACATCAAAAAAACCACCACAGAAACATTACCAGCATATTCCTTATACACTACAGGTCCAAGGACACACAAAATTACTCCGCAGAGAGGAAAGTTTCAAAACACGTGACAGTTGCTTGTATTCAGCATTAAGGCCACAACGAAGTTTCAGGTCATCATCATAGAATGGTCTGGGTTGGAAGGAACCTTATAGATCATCCAGTTCCAGCCCCTCTGCCTTGGGCAGGGGCATCTCCCACTAGACCAGTTTGCTCAGAGCTCCATCCAACCTGGCCTTGAGCACCCACAAACTCTCTGGGCAACGTGGTCGAACAGAGCTGTTCTGATACATATCTGACTAGAACAAGATAGTCACTCCCTAACACCAAATTATCCAAAATATTAATTGCAGTTCTGTTTGGAAGGAATTTTCCCAACAATAGCATACAATTAGTTTGGCCATCCAATGCACGCTAGGGTAAAAATAAAAAAATACACAGACAAAACCCAAGGGTTTCTATGATTCGTGAGATGTTACCTTGTCTTTTATCAAGAGCAGGATCAGTCATACTTCATTCCCAAAAAATCTCAATTAATCTGCTTTTAACACTTTGAAGTAAGATTCTACAAGCTTACCAGCCTACCTTGGTGTGAGAAAGCTTCTCCTACAAGCAAACTTTAGTTTTTACCTATCTTAACTACCTTCATATACCTCTAGACTAACAACATGTCTTTTCACAGTCAAAATCACTAACATTGCTAGACTAACCCCACATGAAATGCTGTAAGCCTAAAATGTCCCTAAGTACAAGGAAAAAACCCTCCAAATCTTATTTCACATAAAAAAATTATTAGGCCCTGCATTACCAGACATGTAAATACTGACATTGGCTTTCCACGTTTTTAGTCCAGCAGCTACTTTTCTCAGTTCAGCAATCTATTCCCTGGTACTCATGCTGACCTCAATCTACTACAGAATTCATACTTATGCAGCCCATGAAAAGAAGCATCTGCAGTAGAGTCTAATTTTTGCACAGCTTGACAAATCTACACACCAACTTAATTAGGATGACTTCCCTAGGACTAAAATAAACAAACAAAAAAAATTAAAGAAAGCATAGTTTCAAGCGAAGAAACCACACTGCAGGGCAAGCATTTTAAACCAAGGCTGGCAGGCTTAGGCTGGCTGTTTTCAGATGACAGAAAAGCTTCAGTGGTACAACTTCCTGCTGCCCATCACCAGCCCTCAACACACAGCAGAAATGCTTGGGCTGCACTGGAGTGTCTCTGTGACTTCCCAAAAACGCTGTCACTGTGGAGCTGTGTGCTTCTGCACTGCTTACATGAACAAAAAACATCAATGGTAACTATAAACTGGTGAACCCAAACTTCCTCTCAGAATGCCCATCACAAAGAAAGCAGCAAACCTTGCCGTAAGAGTTTGTCATTCCAGATGTTCCCCAAAGCCTCCCTGCACTCCTGGGATATCTCCAGGATCAGGGGGGGGAAAAAAAAGGGGGGTGGGAAGAACTTATTCTCACAAGCATACATTAAATAATCCTCAGTGTAGCAAAGTGGTTAATTCTTAGACCCTTTCTCTCTCAAAACTGGGACACATCAGGACTTTGAAATCTTAAATAATCCCCACAGTAGACATCCCCAATCCCAGGGAAATGTGTGCACTAGCAGCGAGAGAAACAAATTTCCCTACTCCTACATAATCGTAAGTGACTTTGTGTTTAATTTTATTTCTATTAAATAGTTCCCTTCACCAAGCAAAAGAGTAAGGAACATGTACTGGAAAAATGCGGGAAGTGAAGCCAATGACTCAGGCTGGCAGCAGTACAGACAGGAGAGTGACAGAAAGGCCAATTTCCCTTCTGACACACCCTTCCAAACTTCCTTAGCTCTGCATTAAAAGCAAAATATCTAAATCATTGGAAGACGGGAACAGCGATGCTATTACAGACTTTAATACAATTATATCAAATCCACCAGTATGGAAGTTTCATCTCTCTTCTACAAGAAAAGGGAATAAATTGCCATTAGGAAAGGAACTACTGTAGTTCTTTTTGCTGGTTGAATTTGTTATTTAGTTCTAGCTGGTAGAAACAGCAGAACATATCTGTATGTTTTGTTGTTATTAATAAGCAAAACAAAATCACTGCATTTCCCACTCTACCTTTTTACTAACTTTACTAGAGTATCTTAACATAATGGTGACAAAAAGAAGCATTTACTGTAAGCTGCCAGAGCCTACAGCCTAAAACACTGTTTAAGACAAAACACTAAAACACAGTGCATAGGATCTTACCCTCAAATGGCCAAAGTGACTAAACCCTAGAAACACATTAATGTCAATGCATTACCAGTCAGGAAGGACACCAGTATCAGCTCAGATCATCCACTGAGGATCTCATGATTCCCTGTATTTCTGAATACAAGTTGAACCAAGACTTACCACAAAGCAGACTGAACATGTATGATACAGAAAATCATGACTTAGACATCTACTACATGACTTTCCAGAAAGCTTGAGAAAAATATAGTAACCTTGCAAACACTGCAGGAATCATGATTCTTCACTAAAACTATGAAAAAGAATGTTAGGCTTATGTAAAAACATGGCTTTTTCCCATTGTTTTTTTCCAGCTGAGAATACCAAATCCCATATTACTTCAAAAGTGAGAAAGAAAAATAAAAATATTCTTACAGAATACCTATCTGTAGCCATTTGCTACTGCAATTTAATTGTATCTGAAGTACCACCATATATATATTAACACTCTCAAATTATAAGCACGCATTTATACATGTAGAGTGCAATTCACATTCTGCCTGGATAGAAGAAGGTTATATGAACGCTACAGTTTTAATTCCAAGGTTCACAAAAGCCATCAGGTTAAAATGAAAGAGGAGAGAGAGAAGAAGCAGGAGAACATATGGACTTCTGTTGTGCCGACACCCACAATATTAGCTCAAAATAAAAAAAAAACAAAATAAAAGCACGTCTTACCTTCACCTACCATAGAAACACCTATTGACATGCCCATAAACTTGCTTTTGGTCCATATGTGAGCGTTAACACACATCTTCTTCTCTTTGCATTCACAATAAAAGCAAGATACCGGTGGATGATGGGACACTTGTTCAGCTACAAACCTCAGTTTGTAGCACGGGGACTGGTCCTGGCCAATATCCTTGGTTGGGTCCTTAGAAACCGTGGAGGCACCATTAGTTCTGAATGCTTTCACTTTATCTTTAGGCACATCCCATGAGCAATGAAAGGTTTCACCAATTATAGGGTTATAGGGCTTCTTGGCAACTGCTCCCTTTCGGCCTTCGTGAAAAGCTGTTAGATAATACTCCACAAAGCAGATAATTCTTTCCTCGGGAGTGGCTCCAGCTGCAATTGACAAAAACAGGTCTGGATGGGCCATGAAATTTGCATACATCTCCAGCAGGGATCTTTTCTCCAAAATAAATGTTGGAAGCACTACCTGTATGCAAAGCAGACAAAGGCAGACATGATTTCCCCATGATCACACTACCGGGGGAAAAAGGGGGAGGAATAGTTAGGACAGCTGCAATTCTGGCCCTGCCAAGTTTGGGGACAGCATATTTTCCTCCCATGCCACAGCAATTTAATTTTCTTTGCAGTGTAAATAATGACCAAAGGAAAAAGCAGCGGCCTTGGTACCCACACAGCCTGCTTCCTATTTCATTATGAGTCTCAAGAGCAGCTCACGCAACAGGGGATGGGCTGTTCTGCTCACATGGAAGTCTGTCTTTTCCTCTCCTCTCAGTTAACAAGCCAGCCATTGTTTTCCTTTTTTATAGGACACACATACATTGATATAAACTAATTTACATCAAACATCAACAAAACAAACTAATCATACCCCTCTAAAATAGGAAGGGCACACCCTCCTAAGCTAACAAAATATGAGTATTTTACATAAATACACACATCACCAACCTCTAAGTGGTGGAGAGTGTAAGGAGTACATCCATCCATTCTGTCAGACATCTGGGTCCCATATTTCACTCCTGGGTCCACAGCTACATACGTATTAGGTCCCTTCCAGCCTCTAACAAACCAAGTCAAGGAGATCCAACCAAATCTCAGTTGTATTTCCAAGGATAAAACCATTCCAAGGACCCTTCCCACGAGGCTACAGGCAAGAAAATGCTCCCCGTTTGACTCCTTCTGCCCTACACTGTCACCGTACATCATGTCCCCTCTCAACTTCCAAGTTAAATGCCCTGCCACCCCCAAGCTCTCCTGTCAGCTCCAGGCCCACAGCACATCCCCTCAGTGTGAGATGGTACCATGGTACTGCAGTGCGCCCCTGCACGGCTTTGCCTTACTTCAGATGAGTTGAAAAAACAAACACCTGCACAAACTGTTACATTCATATCCTGGAATTAGAGATGCTCCAGGGGCCCCAGAGAAAAAATCAGGGACTGAATGCTAGGCAGTCTGCCCTGGAGGGAGCCATCCCCAAGTCATTTGGATGCAGCCTGGAGTGCAGCCTCTGGCAACAGAAATGTTGCCGAAGTCACTCACTTCACAATAACACTTTGTTGGAAGTTTCCAGTGAAACATCCTGGAGGGCACTGCAAAACAAACAAGTGCTACAGACAAAAAACAATTAATTTCCCTTCCTTCTTGCTCCCCCATGCTCCACACCACAGGACACAGAGGGGGCTGTGGCTGCTCCTGAACAACCAAAAGGAGCTTCTGGCACACATGAATTTATCTTGCATCAAAGTGGCTCGATGATGCCAGATGCAGACCAACAGCTGTCCTCTATTAAAGCAATTTTTCTGTTTCCCTCTTTGATTCTTTATCACATTTACTTCTTCCCTTTCCCAAAAGCAAGGGTTATTTACAGCAGGCAGGGAGCCACCCTTCGTCACAAGCACATCTGCTTTCCCCCTGCTGCCCCAGTTTGCTATTCTAAGTGGGACCAAAGCACAGATCAGTTCTTTTGGATCCCAGGGATAATGAAATAGAAGCTGTCAAACTTTTATTAACCATTCAGCTCTTTCCAAAGGGAACTTGTAAACACTGAAAAAGAACTCCAGTCACAAGGGCTCCAACACAGACCTTAGAGCTGCACAGTAAGTCACTGCACCTCCAGCACAGAGAGAGAACTGCCCTGTTTGGTAACATACCTGCTCATTCGCCCTCTCCTGTGTATTATATTTACATGCAGACAGTCTTTTATAGGCTAATAATTTTTTACAAGTTTAGATATAAATCAAGCAAGGTTCCATCTGTAATAGTCCTCTGACTCTAAGCTGAAAGCCTCGAGGACTCTACATCGTTTCTGCTACCAACCTAATGAGGCCCCAGAAGATGGAGGACCTTAATTTCACACTACATGTGGCAAATTACTGAGTGCTGAAGACAACCTAGAGTCCTCAGGGTGGTGTGACAGCGGGGGGGCTGAGGAGATTGGTTTTCAGAAGTGAAATCCAAAACTTTGGAAGACAAAGTGGAAATGCAGTAGATATTCTTATTTTTAGCTCTTAAAACAATTCCATCTTACTTGCAGTGTTCTCATTCTGACCAAATATTCATTATCCAATATAATCTTTTAAAAAATGCAATTCAGCAACGGAGGTACTCAATTCAGCATCTCATTTTAATATAAATTGTACACTAAAAGATCAGGTTATCAGAGGGGAAAGTGACAGCAAAACATATTAAAAACCCCCCATCACTTCTGCCTAGAAATACCAGTAGTGCCTATCATGAGTTCACTGCAGAGACTTGAAAGGGCAAACTCATCTGAATAAACAGCACTCTGCATCTCATTATGTCCAAGTGCATCTCTCTAAAGACACTGACCTTTATTAGCACAGAGAGAAGAAAACTGCAGACCATACTTAAGATTATGCAAATTTTATGGTACAACATTAAGACCGCTGTGGTGTCATTCTGTTGACTTGGTCATAGAGTCTTCGTATTTAGTCTCTCAAGTCCTAAGTGTGTGCTTTGCAGCTACATGCTTAACACAGCCACACCAACACAGTCACTAAATGAGATGTTACAAGCAATGGACCCTTATTACTGAATTTCAAGAATCTATTTAAAATCTGAATAAAGCCTGAACTCCAGCTCAAATGATCTTGTTTTAAAAAGCCCAACTAAGGTGGAAACTACATCCTTAGTTGTAGCAGGAAAGGATCCACTGAGTAACTGAGCTGTTTCCACACAAGGAGGCAGAACTACACAATAAAAATACTTGAGTTTTAAAGTTTACACAACTCCAGTATTACAAAATATGCCGACAAAATACTGTCTTTCACTAAATAACTCATAGTCTCAAAGTTTCAATATGCAACACCATCACATATTAATGTATTAAAAAAAAAAAATTTAAAATCACACTAGTCTTTTTTTTTTTTTAATTGGCCCTATCTTTACCTCTGCAGAAAAAAAAAAAAAAAAAAACCAAATTTGGAAGTATACAGCATTCTTCTTGCAAGCACTGGACTCCCATGCCGTTGTGCTAGCATTCTAACTTCCAAAGGAATGAGGTTTTCAACTCTTCTGCAGCCAGGCAGAATTCACTGTCCAGAAAAACACACTCAGGATCTATGTTCTTTACGGCTTTGGACTGGGCTACAAAAATATATTTTTTTTGTAACAGCATAAAAACTCAGAAGTGCCTGATCTTTAACTCAGAGAAAAAGCCAGCATGACAACCAGGTGGACAAAAGAAACTCTCTAGAATAAATATCAAGATGCTTAGGTTTGAAGTAAAAAAAATCTCCTGATTCCATTTTAAAATGTTAGAATAATCTCTGTTCTTATTCTTTCTCAGGCTTCAGGTGAAAAGAAAGCTGTTTAAGAGGCATTCCTCTGTTTTCATTGAGGTTAAAAAGATGATATTGGTTCAAAACTTGACTATAACCTCTTAGGTTTGAATTCACCTATACTTAAGTCTCAATGCAACTAAGAAAAATAAGAGCACAACTTCTTAAGCACAAAGATATTTATCCCCACTACCACTTAGTCTGAGTAAAACATGGGTGTCAGCACTGTTCCCTGATTTTTTCAGAAATTTGACCTCACACTCAGATATCATTCCCCAGATGCACAAAAGCTTTCCACTGTCATCCGTGTCACTGTGGGAATAAAAGAATCTATTTTCATGCCACTTATATTTTAAAATTACAAGGTAAAACTTGTATTGGCAAGCAAAGTAAAAACTTGTGACATCGTGAACATACTACAATGTTAATTTACAACAGGTTGATATTCTGCAGAATTACCTTTTAACAAGAAATGGCACCCCTTTATTTTTAGCAGGTGTTAACTGTGTAGGGAAGGTGAGAATGCAGGGAAGTGATCACCCATATGTACAAACTGTTAGCATTAACTGCAAACCATCAGATGCCATTTGCAAACAAATCTATCAGGCTGTCAGTGGGTCTTTGCACTATATTTCATTCTTTAAGAGTCTGAAGAACAATCCACTTAGAAACTAACTTTTTGGCTAGCAATTCCGATTTTAAATGAGATTTAAAGTCCTAGCCTAGTCCAAGGCATCACTTTTGCACTGTGTTCTGCTGCTGACAATGTTCCCCCACTCAACTCTCTCCAGCAGCTGTTGAAGTCTATTTGGCCACCACAGCATCTCGCCTGTTCTAGAAACTCCCCACACATCTGACACTTCATTGCAGATGTTTTGCACCACAGCAGTTTTTACTGTTTAACTCCTCATTAAAAGGCACAGCAGCATGACACATTCCACAAGTGAAGCATCTCCACAACGTTAAATGTGGCTCTCATCACTGGGAAAGCTCTGACAGCACAGGCAAGGCCAAAGCTGACATATGCCATCACCTTGTAGGAAAAGGAAAAAATGCCGTTTCCTCTGATATGGAACACAAAGGTAATGATCGTGCATCCCAAACCCAAAGCTACCAAGGGCTCCGAAAAGCTGTTTGTTCCTGTGTGTGGCACGTAGCAATCCACAGCTCACAAAATGAACCAAAGAAAGAGCCCCAGAGAAGAAGGCAAAGGAAAATGAAAATACGTCAAACATCCTCTGATTCTAGCAAGTACTGTGCTACAACCCCTTCCAGCAGAGGCTGATGAGCATCAAGGTGATCTGAGATCTGACTTTCAGAGGAATAATGAAAAATGAGAAGAGGTGCAGCCAACAAACCCAGCTTTATCATCACATGTCTGTGGCCCTAAGGGCCTCATGCCAGTAAGCAACGTCGATAAAAAAAAAGCAGCCAGCTGTCCTGTGTTTTATTTTTAATCCTCAAAATGGGCAGAAAAGTGATGTGCACATGTGGCACGTCTCATTAATACTTATCATATGTGTATTCGTGCATTACACAGTCTACAGATAGATTTAACTCTGCCATATGCCTGTTTGTCTTTTCAGAGTGTATTATACAGACACTCATGCATGCTAATATTCTGCCACATTACACACCTAATAACATTTATCACTATCCTTAAAAACTGTGTTCTATGAACACTACATATGAAATAGGTTATCATATATCTATTTACCATCCTACTTTTCTTATAAGTGTCTACACTTCTCTTATTTACATTAACTGAGTGTCTTTGGGGTTCTGCCTCCTCTGCTGTGACAAAAAGATGACAACGGAAATCAGGAAAGAAAAAACTTGTTCATTACCAGAGACAAAATGTTTTGAAGACACAAGAACTACAGATAAGAAATAATAAGTCTAATTTGAACATTATGAATTCAGACAGCCTGAGCAAATCCACGCAGAAAAGAGGGACAGCTACAAAAAAGCAAGGAATGTAAGAAAAACAAAAACAAAAATGAACTGTATATAACCCCAGACATACTAAGAAGTGACAGGTATAAATTATTCACATATGAAATGATGAAACTTAAGTTCTATTTAGAACAAAACATTAATTTCTGTGGAGCTATTCAATAGCTATACTTAGCAACAGAAAAAGGGATTGTTCAGACTTAAAAATTTAAGTATTTTTAAATACTGTCAACTGTTTCAGAGGAAGCAGAAAAGACTATATTAAGGAAAGCTTATTTTGTAAGAAAGTTACAGTAAAAATAGATTTTTATTAATATGAAAGATCAAAAGGAAAGCAGATTAACTCTTCTGAACAACAAAATGCCCATGAGAACAACTTCCTGCAAAGCCACTTCACGTGCAAGGGAAATTCTCTGGTCATTCCAATCACTATATTATTTGTGAAGAGCGTATCATAATGAGCTCCTCTTATTTGTGGGAAGTTATAGGAGGTTTTTCTGAGGGTTTTTAAGTAGAAAACCCTTGTGGAAGGAAAGTGTACTCCATACCTTTACAAAAATCCACTTGATTATTTACTAAGCCCCAAGAGAACGTTTCACTGGAATGCATGACAATTCAAAAAGAAGCATTTCCTGCTTTCAGAACATTTACCTAATTTCCAAAACTCTAAGGACTTTAGGGGAAATTTCTCAGACACTATAACTTCTCTGGTCATATCAGCGCGGATATCCTCATGACAATACTGGTTCCAGGATCAGAAGGATGTACAGAAGGTCAAACTAGTGAGCTACTTAGCCCAGACAAGAACAGTAGTAGACTGAAGACTCTTAATTTCTTTACCATCGTGTTTTTCTTGAAGCTGACATGTAATTCAATGGAATCCAATCCACAAAGCAGTAACATGAGCACATATCTCCTTCATCCATACAGCTGTCACTGTTGTTCCTCAAACCCTAAGTGCACCCTGACTTAACATACATGTGGGATGCATACATAACATACAGTTGCTTTGAAAGACTTGCAAAAAAAGTAAGCAGAGTTTTGGAGGTTTTTTTCCTTCTTTTATATTTCCCTCCCCCTCCATCTCTAAAATATCTGATGCAGTCACTTCACGTGAAAGTCTGCCTAGGAAGAGACAGCACTCCATAGCTCTCTGAAATCACACTTTTATAGAGATAAAATTCCTTGTCCATAGGGGCAAAACACACTAACAGGAATTGGATGGACACACACACAGAGAAGGATGAGAAGAAGAAATAATAATGAATATAAAAGAGATACAGTGTTCGTACCCTGGTAAGGTCCATGCCAAGTTTGAGCTGAGAGATGAGATGGAGAATCACACTACGTTGATCATCCATGACTCCTAAATCCTCCTCTTCATTGTCTTCAGTATCTGTCATTTCATCTTCGACTAGGATCAACTCAGAAGCTGAATGCTGAAATGAAAAGAAACATCACAATCTGGACAAAAATATACAGTATGAGGTTTTTCCCCCCACTATATAAGTTTAAAAATGGAGCTGAAGATAGCTTCTGTTAAAACCAAGAAAAGATACAAAGTCAAAATAAATTTAAAAATCCGGCGACAGATTCATAAAGCATTTTGATTCTTTTCTTCAGAATGAGAGTAGTATCAGATTTACACATTATCTTCTCATATTTATATTGCAGTGATACCAGATAAAAATCATGGCATATTAATGAGTCTTCTTTTGATTAAACAGAAGCACACAGTTGAAAATGAGTTTTCAAGAATTTGTTTCTTAAATCTCTCCAGCAAATATTCATGTATCATACACAGATGTTGCACGACCTGATTTCACACCTTTTCTTTTTTCTACTTTCTCTATCCAACTTACAAGTTAGATATCTAAGAAAGTCAAGACCATTAACTGAAGGGAATAAAAAGACAACTATAATTAAAGAACACGCCTTTGTAAAAAACCCACAGACATTAGACTTTGGGGGGCAGGGCAATGCCATGAGTCTTTATGACATCTGCAACACTTCACCGCTTCAAAGCACAACGCCAATGCTGCCCAGTTTCCAGAAATACAGGATGAAGATCAAGAGAGAGGTACTGTGCCACCCCCTTCAAGAGGAACTTTACAGCACAAAGGGATAATGACTTCTGATGTCTTAATTTTCCTCAGGGCTTACAATGCATTACTAACAACAATCTGAACAGGTGTTAGTTACTTTGTTCAATCCATTGAAGCCACCCTACAAACCTTCCAGATATGTATTCAAGTAAGCTTTTTGTACTTCAAGGGATTAAAAAAAAAGTTGGGTTATGTAGCTGCAAAATTACAGCCCAGCATTTCGTTATTGCCCAAGGATTCTGTGCTGTAAATGAGACAACATCCCCTGCAAAAGTTAGCATTCTGTCATGTTGAACAGCATTTCTGCAGAAACAGCTAGCTCATTACATAAAATGAGAAATTTACCATCTCACTGTGCAAATCACGCAACTGAGAAGTTTCACTAAAACCAGCTGATACCCAGAATTAGGTTTCAAAGAAATATTTCTGAATTATCACATTAGGGACCCCTCAAGTGAACAGTAGCTTGTGTAAGGAGAGTTTCTCTGAAATTTAGTTACTACAGACGTTTCCAAGACTTGAGTATTTTCCCTTTCTCTCTCTCTTTTTTCTTTTTAGTTACATAAATGTTTAGGTAGCTATTCCCAAAAGAATAGCTATTTGGTGAAACCCAAGGACATCTGCAAGACACTTTACAGTTGCTTTATTTAGAAAGTAGAATATGTAGATTACATAAAACAGAATCTGGTGAGCTGTAACCTCAGCAGCTTGGAGCTTTTCATAAGGACAAAACCACGCTTTCTTCTTCCCACTCCCTTGGAAAATAAGAGGAGAGAACGATAAGCCCTTTTCTCCGAAAATGCACAGCATTATTATCCAACTGCCTTACTGACAAGTTCAATTAACATAAAACCTGACAAGCTCATACAAAATCATCAGTCAGGGAGGCATAAGGCAGCAAAGCCCGGCTCAGTCGTACGGCTACAATTCATTTGGAGGGAGCGTGGAAAAAGCAGTATCAGAACTTACAGTAGATGCTTCCACAGGAGGCTTCCCTTTGATCCAGCTTGACCTCATTGAGAGCACTGAGCGACCGAATAAGCTCTGCTGCTTCTGCTACTGCCATGAACCGAGCTTGCGGCAAACAAGCTCCAGCAGGAATTAACAGCGCCAGAAAAAAAACCAAGGGAACCTCCCCTCCTCACTCCCACCCCCTCTTTTTTTTTTTTTCTTCCCCTCTTTTTTTTTTTATCTTTTGCTATTCAGCGGGTTGGAGAGTGTGCACCGGAGGGCAATCTGCCCCTTGCGTTTCCAGTCACATGGCATTGAGATCAGTGAGCTTAACTGCACGCAGCTCCAACTGGGAAATGGTGCTGCTGCTCCCAAAGGATACCCTGGTCAGCTGCTCTCCAGAAGGGAGGGGAAGACGCACTAGTGTGCATGAGTGTGCACAAGTGTGAGAGAGTAAGAGAATGTGCTGGCGGGTAACACGCCTCTAAGTGAACACGTAACCTCTGTGTAACTTTCAGCTGTTAATAGCATCAGAAAACAAACAAGGTACCCTTTCACAAGTCTGCAGAATAAATCATATACTAAGACTTTTCTTTTTTTGCCCGGACATTGCCCATTCACCCAGAGACAGAAAATCCTTCCTTCTTTTCTGCTAAAATAGGTATTAGGTTTTCCATGCCTTTTAAACGTTACTGACAAAGTAGCAACTGTCTGTCATTGCTACCCTACAAAAGGTCCACAGTCAGGGCAGCCACTCTATAGTTTAGGTGCTCAGGAAAGCAGCATTTGCATTGCTGTGAATGAAAGATTTTCTGCTCATCAGGGAGGATAAGTACAACACAGCATTAGGATCAATCATGTATAATGACTGTACTACAGGAACAAAAATTTTCATTACCATAACTATCCCTATTTTAAGGACATGTGCCAGGGGCACAAAAAAACCTGACAAGTCTACTATTACAGTTATTAACTATACTAGTGACCTTCAGTGAATGACAGCAGTTGTCTGCGTATTTTATCACTTTCCAAAAAAAAGAATTTAAAGAAGCAGTTTACTATTTATGCCACAAGAACTGAAGAGCAGTCATCTTCAGCAAGCAACACCTTTTCTGTATTTCCCTCCCTCATTATCTTTTCTAGGTAACTACTGAATTGCTTTTTAGGAGCACATAACATAGACATTTCTTTAACTAACACATATTTTCTTAGAAAAAAAAGACCAAACACGTAAGCTAAACACAGGGTGAGCAGACATACAGTCACAAAATACAAAGTTAGTGTATCTTTAAAGTGTCATAAAGTCTTTAATTCTTTTTTCTTTCCACAAAAATAACATGCAGTTTAGTAGTATCCAATGTGTAAGCAATCAACAGAATGCAAAAGATTATGTGGAGTGATTATCTTTTAATGGCAGCTTTTCTGAATCATCAGACACAGACATACTTTGCATTTTCCTCCTCCTGTAAAACATAACTGCAAAACTGACTTAGAAAAGCAGTGATGTGCTCCACTCCTGCATGGTCAGAGCATAACGTAAAAGCCACTGGACTGTGCAGTGCCCAGCCTGGAAATGAACAGCACAGCCTCACTTCGGTGCTGACCCTGAGAAATCCAATACTGAGCCAGTTACAAACCAGCACCAAAAAGGGGCTTATATTTAACACCATTTTTATTAAAATCAGTTTGCAACACTGGGCTGAAGCACCAGGATCTTTCAGAAAAATCTGAATAGAAAACAAAAGATTATTTCTAGAAATCCCACAAGGGATGCATTTCAAAGTTTAAATGCCAAAGACATGAAAACACACACTGGCAGAGAGCTATTTTAAACAGGTCACCTCATTAGAACTGGGATCAATTAATTTAGAGAGGTCATCTCCTGGGATACAAAACGGATGTTCTAGTCAGCAGTCTCCATCAGAAAACATGCTGATTCTTTTTTAACAGATGAAACCTGTAAGGGAAAGAAATTGCTTCTAAAGGAAACATTTTGCATTTAAAAAAATTACTTCAGGAAAAAGACGCTGGACAAGGCTATCATAGAATCGCAGAGTTAAAAGTTATGCTTCTGTGAAATGGCAAATATGACTCTGTTCATCTAAAGCCCCTTCTACAAGTTAATTTTCAATAAACTGCTGTGAGGGAAATCCACTTTTGGGTAATTAATATAGATATATCGCTCAGAGTTTGGTTTTCCAATGTATTTCACAAACCGTATCATGCAGCAATACTATCAAGAATGACTGGATCTTATCCCTTTAATTTGCTGGAGGGAGAAAAAGGAACACACAAGACTCACAGTCTTGTTTATGTTAGAACTGAACTCCTGTGATCATCTTGTCCCACACCCTGCTCAAGCCGGCACATGTAGAACCAATTGCCCAGGACTGTGTTCAGCTAAGTTTTGATTAAGTCCAAGAACTGAGACTCCACAACTTCTCTGGGCAACTCATGCCAGTGTTCAACTATCTTCACAGCAAAAGCACATTTTCTGATGCTCAGAATGACTTTCATGTGTCCTTTGCCTCTTGTCCTGTCACTGGGCATTATTGAGAAAAATCTGTCTCCCTGTTCTTCACTCCCATGAGGTTTTTATATACATTGATAAGATCCTCCTGAGCCTTCTGTTCTCCAGGCTGTACAGTCCCAGCTCTCACAGACTCTCCTATGATGAATACTCCAGAACTTTCATCACCTTTGTAGGCCAGTGCTGGACTCGCTCCAGTAAGCCCGTGTCCCTCTCGCACTGAGGAGCCCTGAACCACACACACCACCACAGGTGTGGCCTCACCTCTGCCAGGCAGAGAGGAAGGATCGTGACCCACTGGCAACACTCCTCCTGAGGCAGTCTAGGATGCTGTTGGCTGCCTTCACCACAAGAGTGCATTCATGGGTCATGGTCAGCTTCTTGTCTCCCAGAATTCCAAGGTCTTCCCTGCAGAACTGCTTTCCAGCCAGATGGCTCCCACCCTGTACTGCTGCAGAGGGGCTTACCCTCAGATAATCCCAGATAGAGGACTTGCCATTTCCCTGTGTGGAATTTGATGAGATTCCTTTCTGTCCAGACTCTCAATGTCCATCTCCATGGCAGCACAACCCTCTGGCTCGTCAACCACTCCTCCCAGGCTTTTCATCATCTACAAACTTTCCAAGGGTGCACTCTGCCCCATCATCCAGGTCATTAATGAAGATGTGGAACAGTACCAGTCCCAGCACTGACCCCTGGGGTACACCATTGGTGACTGGCCTTCAACTGGACCTTGTACCACTGATCACAACCCTCTAGGCCTGGTTGTTCAACCAGTTTTTAATCCATCTCACTGCCTGCTGATCTAAACCACACCCCATCAGTTTGTCCATTAGGATGTTAGGGAAAACAGACAAAAACCTCACCAAGGTCAAAGCACCTCATGAAACATTTCTGCATCAAGAGGAAGACGGAATATTAAACAGAATTAGCATTTTCAGACTAGGCAAGGATTGTCATATATTCTGTAGAGTCCTCTAATTATCATTAGCTCTAGTAGCACACATAAAAGTCAAAGGCTTACTTTGATTTTCAGATCCCCTTCAGTAATAATATAGGTTTGCAAGCATCATTTACACTTCCATTTGTGTAACTTGAGAGCTTGCAAACAGGTTTTCCGTGGGTGTAAGATTAAATATAACTCTGTAAGGTCAGGAAGCTTTAGCACATTTACAGTAATGTGAGAAATTGGACCCATAAGATTTTCAGTAGCTTCAATACCAAAGTTAGAATTCTTTTTGTAAAGCAGATACAGTAAAAATACCCAAAAGTAGTAACATATAATTAGCTGTTAGCTTCTTGCAGGGCTTGTTACTGTATTGGAACTGACTAAACTGAACCAACTTGAGTCACTTGTCCTCACTTCTTCCATCAGGTGCACACACACATTTAACTGCACTCACTACCAGCTGTAGCATGCACCCGATAGAAAAGCACGCAGGCTCACTGCACCCATCCCTCATTAGCAGTGATTTGACTCTTACACGTAGTTTGTCCAATCCGTTGTACTTATTAAACTATTTTCTAGAAGAACTTCCATATTAACATGCTGCTGCGGTGGGCTGACCTTGACTGATAGCTGTACTATCACTCCCCTCTTCAGCTGGACAGGGGAGAGAAAATACAATGGAATGCTCACAGGTCGAGTTAAGAACAGGGAGAGAATCACTCACCCACTGCCTCACAGCCAAGAGAGACTCCACTTGAGGAAATTACTTTATTACCAATCAAATCAGATTAGGGTAATGAAAAAATAAAACCAGATCTTAAAAACACCATTCCTCCTCCCCACCCCTTCTTCCCAGGCTTAATTTTACTACTTCCTACATCTTGCCTGCAGTGGTGCAGGTGGACAGGGAACGGGTTTCAGTCAGTACTTCACACTTTGCCTCTGTCACTCCTTAAGGGAAGCAACGACTCAAGACTGCTCCCCTGCTCCAGCACTGGGGTCCCCCCACAAGGGACAGTCACCCATAAACATCTCCAACGTGAGTCCTTCCCATGGGCTGCAGACTCCTCCATGGGTCTCTTTCCCAGGGTGCAGTCCTGCAGAAACAGATTGCACCAGCAGTTCCCCTACTGCATCATGAGTCCTGCCAGCAAACTTGCTCCAGCATGGGTTTCCACAGGGTCACAGCCTTCTGCTCCAGCACAGGGTCCCCCACAGGCTTCACTGTGCACCTCCATGGGCTGCAAGGGGACAGCAAGACTCACCATGGTCTTCACCGCAGGCTGCAGGGGAATCTCTGCTCCAGCACCGCGAGCACCTCCTCCAGCTCCTTCACTGACCTGGGAGTCTGCAGTTGCTTCTCACACACAGTCTCACTCCCCCCTCTGCTGCTGTTCTGCAGGGTTGCCTTTTTTTCTCCCCTTTTTGAATCTGTTATCCCAGAGGCACTGCCACATTGCTGATGGGCTCAGCCTTGGCCAGCAGCAGGCCCATCCTGGAGCCAGCTGGCATTGGCTCTGTAGAACATGGAGGAAGCTTCCAGCAGCTTCTCATAGAAACCACCCCTGTAGCCCTCCCACTACCAAAATCATGCCACTCCAGCTAAATCTTGAAACATAAGCAAAAACTGAAACTTCAAACACACTCACTGTAAAGATTGATATTTGAAATCATCATCATGCACACACTTCTCTAACTTTCCAATGCACCGTCATTTACAGATTAGTGACCTTATGCTTAGTTGGAAGGTAGTAACACTTTTTTATATCCAACAAGCTCTCTTTATACAAGGTTTTCCACTCTTCATGAAAAGTTCAAATAAAACAAAACAGAAAATACTCTTCTCAACATCTATCATCACACAATGGAAGCAAAGGAAGGACAAAAATAGGGTTGGAAAAGTGGTGGTGGAGTGAGCTCAGGTCGTTGCTTGAGCCCTGTCTCATTTATGTTTTGCTCCTGGTGGCCCCATGACTGATCATTGCAAAGAAAGAGTAGATAAAAAATAAAACCTCAAACACAACATACCACATGCTACTGTACTGTCGGCATCTGGATACCAAAGTTCCAAAGACTTTCAAAGAGAATTAAGGCTTGATATCTTTAAAAGCCACGTAATGAGCTCAGAACCAAAGCAGAGTTTAAACGGAGAGTTTAGACATCAAAACTTATCACCCCTGTACACCTTCACTTCATCCTGAAAACAGTTTCTTAAAGGTAACAAAATAGGCAGGCTCAGTTGAGCTGCATTTTTTTCATTTACTCTGAATATTTCATAGGAGCTGTTTACTGCCTTTGTCAGTAGCTTTTGCTTTAATTGTTGGGGGGAAAATTGCCATAGTATTAACACGAAAAAGCCTACCACCTCAAGGGGGAACCCATCCCCCTCAAACCCCAAAACACACACACCCACAGTCACACTTCCCCTATCATTAGGTCATTGTAGCTTAGATATAAAAATGACGAACCAAAATTAACTTCTAAAATACCAAAGCAAGCAACAGAATACGTCAATCAAATTTTACAGAAGGATTTTACAATTAAAAAGTGAACATACTGTATCTTACAAACAACAAAGTTATGGTAAACAAAAATATCACTTTCTTTTTGTCATCCACATACAGACTCAAGAGGCAAGATGGCTACTCCCTCCTTCATACAACTGGATGAAGGAAAAATGGCATAACAGGAAGATTTTCTACTTACCTTAAACTACACATACCAAGAAAAATAACCCAGGTGTATCTACCTGCTCCATCTGCATTTATGTTCTGACAGAGTGGGGTCAAAGCTTTTATGGAATCCTAGATACATCATTCAGCACTGATTGGTCAAACCGAGTATTATTTGGTAGAAAAAGCTTACATCAGGAAAGAACATCTACAGAGCACCCAGAAACTAAATTTCTTACCAAATTTGTTACTGATGTTTGGTAATTCAGATCTCCAGAGAAAATAAAATTCCTCAAACTAGAACATCCCTTTTTTTGTGTGTATGTATAATTTGTATATATTTCATGGTTTGTAGCTTCTTTTTTTTTTTCCATTGCATATGCTAAACACACTTGATGTTCAGAAAATCTCTCCAGCTGGGGACAAGTGCAAGGATCAAAGTGTGGCAATGTGAGCAATCTGTCTATCACACAAGATTAATTGGATACAACATGTAATAGCAGGGACATCTACTGAACCGAGAAACACCTACCCCTCGTTAAGAGATAATCCCATCACTGAAAAGCAAATAAGCAAAGAAGAAACACATCTTGATACCAATACTGCAGAAATATAGACAGGCTGACATACAGACAATGCAAGCAAAGCAAATCATCACAAAAGCTGTACCTTAGGTGACAAATAGGTCTGCAATCTTTTTCCTTCTCAACAAAAACAATCTGCCAGGCATCTGGAGGCAAGCACATTTTCTAGATAATCACCATTTAGAGAGCTTTACTAATGCCTTTTGTTCATGCTTTGCAATAGTATCTCTAGGAACAGAAGTCTTTTCATCATTAAAGAGCAAGCTCAGAAAGCTCCCATTTCCTACTCTGCAGATGACTTTTACTCTGACCCGCAACTGTATTTAGGGCTAAATGTAACAAAAAAGCAGTGATGAGGACCAGATAACATAAGAGATTTCAGAAGAAAATGAGCTGATTTCTTGTTTAAAGAATAGGAACAGACGCATGTAACAAGGAACAAAAAGCATCTCTGTTTACATCGCAGTATAGCCTGTATAAGGCTATTCAGAAAAAAACCACTTGAAATAAACCATGAAAGTGATTATGTTTAAAAATAAAGAATCAAACAGTGACTAAACATCCTGTTAAACAGAGATTTTCATTTGGGCTACCTCCAGCACTGTAATCATGTTATGCACCAAATAATGTTTGTTGTACAATGTTTTCCCTACATGTCCATCTCTTCCTCATAAGACAATTCCTCTTGCCAAAACTGATTTTCATAAACCTTACATAGTCAGTTCTGAAAATAAGCTGAAAAGCACAGACTCCACAGGAAAAGATAAAGTACCAAGTACTAGTCCATCCATCCTACTAGCACCTTTCATAAAATGAGGGCTACTGAACTACAGCACTGTTTAATCTGAATCCTAAAACACAAGCGGTCTTTGCAGTATTGCATAAATTCAGTAAGAACCAGGAATAAATACATTTTATCTCTGGTATCATCAGAAAGGAACATGAGACTATTAAAAAAAACATGCAAAAAGAAAAGCCCCATGGACTTGTCCTAAATTGAAGCAAAATCTCCTTGCAGGCTAGCATAAATCACCACCATAAGATACACAGTACCACATCATAAACAATTTTAACTAAGCCTATTCCTAATGCACTACAGATACCAGCGCAGCAAAGTTCCCCGAAAGATACTCAGTTTTATTTTGAGAATCCAATTGTTTAGAAGCAAGATGGCTATAAATACAGCATCTGACACTAAAATAAGCCAAAATAAGTTACTCAGAATGTACAAGCTTACAAGTCACACAGTGCAGCAGGACAGGTTCCAGGCATTGGCCAGGCAGCACTTCAGAGGCTACAAAGGGTCTGAGAGTCACACACTTGTAACTTTTGGGGAGCTGAAGACAAAAGACTGCACCGAGCTGTGGGGCTGGTTCTTCAGGCCTCATATTCCCATGAAGGGAAAGACAAACACTTCTTAGTAAGGGACCCAGAAGGTGGATCCCTTTCAGTTGCTCACCAGACAGTACAGCACACTGGTAAGGAACAGCATCCTACTCAACAGGACCTTTGCTCCATTGACAAAATCCCTAGAGAAACTGTAATAGTTCGTGCAGAGAGGTTGTGGGACCTCCAATGTTTGAGGTGATCAAGATTTGACTGGACATGACCCTGAGCAAGCCGATCTGATTAGCTCTGCTTTGGACACAGTGCTGAGCTGCAGAACTCAGGAGGTCCCTTCCAACCCAGAGTACTCTCTGATTCTATTATGATTTTGCTTGCAAAGCCCAGTAACTGAAAAGTTAGGAAGTAACAGAGTTGAGGTCATTCAGCCAGCTGTAATTCTCTTTTATGTTACTTTGTATGCTACCTAAGCAAATTTATGGCAGAAAACTACTGCCACATTAGTCAATAATATACCATTCATGTATGCAAAGAGGGCACAAAAAGATGGACATCTACAAATTTAACCTTTACAATCATCTGGTCTTGCAATACTAATCTATATGTAAATCTAGTTCTCACAGTGCTATTTCGTGTATGCAATATCAGAAGTCAGGATATTTAGAACAGAACAGAAATTGTAAAGATATGTTAATACAACCAGTATTAGCAATCTTTCTTCAAGACAATACATTTATTAAACCACTCTTACTCCTTCAAAAGAAAACCAGAACACTACAAATCATACCAGGAGAAGATTTAATGTATATGTGAAACAAATCGAGCTTACAAGATCGTCATCTCCTATACATCTAACTTCCTGAGGCAAGCAGAACTCTCTGCTTGAAAAGCTTGTAAAAATTTTCTCAGTCTGATGAATCGCTTGGCCCCCAGACTGTGAAGACAACTGTGCAGACTCCCTACACTATCACGCAGGAGAGTCCTGTCTCTTTCATCATCTCCTTCCTCTGAAACAAAGTTTTTTAATAACATACTTTTATCCCAGCTGTTTTCACATTTTGGGTTTTTCAAATAAAGAAATCCCTAGAATACATCACCACAAGCTGAAAACCACAATTTTTTGCTTCTGGCAAGACCAGATGGAACAGCTGAAGCCAGTTTGGATGATGCTTCATTGAGCAAGATAAAGTAATGCCAACCTGAGATAAATACCTGCTGTGTAACAGTTCAGCTCAACTTACTGAAATCCGGTTAAGTAATTGACAGTCTTAATGAGACGGGTAAGCTTACTAATGGGCACTATTGCCAAAGCCACACATATAAACATACTAAGAAATAAAACTAAGAGCACAAAGCAAATCAACTGGCACATAACAAATCAGCACACAATCCTGAAATAAAGTTAACCTTGGCTTCAGAGTTCCTTTTGCAGAGGGCACAGGTTTTATAATGAACAGAGTAAGCAACTAATCCATTTTAACTTAATTTTTAATTCTTACTGCAGGGGAACCCAAGTTCTTTATATTCCAATTATTAGTTTTCACTGACTTTCACTAGTAATTACGGAATGCCACATGAATCAGAGCCTCATGTTTATTCAAATTAGGTGCAGATTTTATATTCAAGCTTAATATTTTTATTTTACATTGAATATTAATCTCAATTATATAGATAGCAGCTGGAAAACATGCTTTTTGGAGGTGGGAGTGACTCAACAATATGCAATGGCTTTGGCTGGAGGCAAATTTTCATTAATTATTTGCATAAACAGTTGTACTAGAGGATTCTTTGCTGACACAGTAGCTATTCCAGAAAACTAGTAAAAAAAAAAAAAAAAGTAAAATCAACAGTAGCTAGATTATCTTAGTCATTGTCAGGGCTGCAGTAGCAGGCTTAGGGTCATTTAATTCTACTTTTAGTGTAATTGTACATTTAATCCTTAAATACACATTCCCTTGATTATCCTTAAATATACCTTCAATTGATTACCTCAGATTGCATTTTTCAGATGGTCTGCACAGTGAATGGATTAACTGGTACCATCTTTGCCTAGAGATTAGTTTAGCTATCTAAATCATTACAGGCCATTTGCTGTGCTCTTCGGCCCCAAAAAACACTTAATCACACAGAGGACAAAAAGTAGAGCACATGCAGAAATCCTGTAATGTCTGTACTAAACAGTGAAAAGGGACTCTGTAATACCACAAATGTTACTTTCCCATCCTGATCTGTTCTTCTTCCATTACTGCACTTGTGGCAAGCACTGTATGTTCAGGGCTAAGCTCATCTCACAACATCAATTAATGCAGATTCATGGCAAGTACTGAAAGGAACTACGAAACAATAGGAACAAATACCACTAGTGAACAATCCACAGACATGGGGAAGACACAAAAAAAAAAGGTAATATTGAATTAGAACTAATTTCTTTCATCTACTTTAGTTTCTAAAATTACAGGAATATTTTTAAAATAATTTTTGGCATCTCTAACACATTCTGTAATAGCTCTAAAGTCTTAAAGTCCAAAGGCATAAAGTTATCATCTTACCTACAGATAAAAAACAAATACAGCTTGAAAGAAAGTATCACCTGAAGAAATGAGGAAAACCACAAATTAAAAAACTAAAATAAAGAACTAAACAATTCAGCACTTCCTCTAAACAGCACAGTTGCCTCTTACAGTTGAAAACATCAAGGTTCAGATCATCCAGGGCACCAAAACATCTTTAATAACCTGGACTCGACTGCCCTTGCAATCACTATCACAATTAAAACCTGGTTTAGCAGTTAGATAATCAGAGCTAAGGGCTCAATCCTGCAGAGCTAAAACTTCAATCCTATTAAAAAGACACTTCAGTACAGAACACGTATACAGCCGCTTATGCACACAAGAGAGGGAAAGCAGACAGACTGCACAGATACCACATCCACAGGATGCAAAGAATCAGCTGGCATGGCATTTTAAAGCACAAAAATCACATGAGAAGAGCTATAGCGCAGATGTAGCTACAGCACAACTTTTAAAATAATTCTTAACTGAACTGTTAGATCCAAAGAAAATGATTCCTTCCCTTTCAGACCCCACATATGAACAGCCTGTTACTCATTTATATTTGGCTGTCAGGGGAAGCATTTGGCCTGCAGCTACATTTTGTCAGCTCAGAGTGGGAATTCTGACACCTAAAATGACAATTAGTTGAACTGGAACAGTAGCTCACACATAGAAGTGATTCACACCTTTATTCTACTTTGGCACTGAGTTTATTACTACAAGATTCAAACTAATCAATATCAGCATTTCTTGAAAGGCATTTCAAAAGTATTAACCCTTAAATGAAGGAAGAAGGGTCCTGTTTGGACACAGATTGAGTTCACATCACAGCTCTGAAGAGTGTACTCTGGCGTGTTCCACAGCAGGTTTGTCCTATTCTGCTTTAAGGAAAAACACTAAAAAACACCTTGAAATTATACCACAGTTTATGATAAAAAGTCCAGAGTTGTGCACTAGGAAGTATTTTATATCAACTCACATCAGATGGAGAATATTTCTGTTCAACTAAGCCCTTATTCCTGCTTCCTTCCACTTGATCTTTCAGGTGGACAGACAAAAAAACAAAAACCAAAAAACAAAACAAACAAACAAAAAACCACCTAAAACTCAACAGCTTATAAAAATTTAACAAAAAAAAAAGTATGGAAAATAAAAGACACAAGTGCTTGAACTGGCAATTCACTGTCAGGGTTATTTCTTTCAGTGAGGATAACAGGCTTTAACGTCACGTAGCTTTAACCTACATCACAGCCCTAAAAAAACTGAGCAGGGAAAATCTCTAATGGTATCTCTGCATTTGGAAGCAAGAAACACACTGAATAACCAAAGTAACTAAAAATCAACATATTATCTAAAGAGAATAATCTTTAGCTGTTATCTTATTTCATCAGAGGAGAAACTCAACACTCCTAAAACCCTGAGAGTATGACAGATCAAAAAGAAAGGTTTTACTTTAGTTATCTACATCATCATAACTCAACTCCAGAACTTACTACATTTCTCAAGAATGCCTGAGTATTCAAAGAAAATTGCATTAGATGAACCTTGCAGTTTCAGAGGAGAATTGCAAAGACCCACGCTTCTTCAAAAACATATCAAAACCCTGGCAGAAAACAAGTCATTGGTTTGTTAAAGATGCCGTTCAACACACAGCTGCAGAATGCTGTGCTGAAAATTACCGAGTTATCCACACTCACCACCTGGTCGAGCTGCCAGGAAACTGCTGCCACTGGCAGCCAGCTATGTGGGAGAGATGGCTCAGCAGTCACCCACACCCCCCCACCTCTGCTCTGTCCTCTTTTTGAAATCGCTGCTGATCCGCACACCTAAAATTATCCTTTACTTATAAATAACATTCTTTCATATAAACAGCCAAATCTGCTGCGACTTAAGGGGAGGCGTTTAATGGCCTTTTCTATTTCAGGCCATAGGTCAATCCACAATTTGTTGGGTCTGTACATCTACTACGTTACACTGACAGCTGGCCAAAGGCTCTCTCCCATTGCTTTGGGGTATAGCTTCTGACCAAGAGACAGAGGTTGTATTATAAAAAGTACAGAAAAATCTAGGCCCGTTCAAAGAAGAGATTTTGATAGCACTGATACAAGAACCAGCAAGACTCATTTCTTTTGGCAGGTACATTATGAAAGTTTAGCCCAATAATGCACCACCAGCTTCTACAAGAAATGAGGATTATCCAGTGCCTAGTTAGTTGGGTTTTTTAAAGAAAATCATTAAGAAAAATAAGCTTCATCTGAACAACATTCATGTATTCCTCTTTTCTTCTACATTAAAAAAAGCTATCAGATAAACAAAAAAGAAATCAGGACCTTCAATGTCAAAAAAATGTCAACCAACAACATCTAGATGCATTTTCTCATTCTCTGTCACCACTGCTATTAACAACAAAGTATCTGGACAACAAAAGTGAAGTGTGATGATGACCTGCATTTGCTTTTATGTATTATTACACATACTAAATAATTAGCACAGTCAGTGCTTTTATACCTTTAAAAATGAACCAGCTACTCAATGCCAGGACACAAAACAGGCCACAGTATATTTAAAAACATTTTTAAATGCTGCCCACAGAATTTTTGAAGTGTGTCAAGTCAAACACCTTTGATAACTTTGGGGTGTCAGACTTCATGTCCTGGGCGACTACCTGACTGAGACAGCATCCTTAGCAGGGTAACAGTTCAGTTCCTCAAAAAAATTTCTCCTCTTTAAAACCTGATCTCTCACTCTCTCTAGTCACAGCAACAAGAAGCTCCAGCTTCCTGTTCAACACTTTGCTCAGCCTGGACAGCCGGACAAAACCACGAGGAAAATGTCATGTTCTCTCCTAGAAAAGGATCTGATCAGAACAGCCAAGAGGTGTGTCCTCTTGGGGATGACAACTTGCATGACAACTTGCTTGATCTGAAGAGGAGCATAAAGACACAAAAGCTTCAATCTGTGTTAGATGCAAGTGCTCATCTCTTCCATAATACTGGTTTTGTGCCTTCCAATGGGGCACCGGTATCTTGATAAAAAAACCGAAAAACGTATCAGCTACATTCAAAAAAGCATTTCAAGATCTGAGTCAAAAGTATCACACTCGGACACCATCACACAAACAGAGACGCAGTGTAAGGGAAGATGCAGGTTTGGAAAGACCTTCCAGGAATGAATCCCAATTCAAGCCACTTTCTCCAGGCAAAACCAAGTTTCTGCTTAATAAACTGTACTACAGTGTAACAAAAATTACACACTTGAGTCCAGCTGCTTCATGTTCCTCGACCAATCCACAAGTTTCCACTTACTGCTTCTACCAAAAACATCATCTTGACCTGAGCTTTTTGTAACTTAAAAATCTTTTTCTCTCCCCCTCTGCCTTTTTCTTCTTTTAAAGGGCTAGTGCCCCAGAGCCTCTAATGCTGATTTCAGGAAGATTGTCCATAAAGCACTGAGGATTCTGTACTACAAACAGTGCTACCATTCCTCACTTATATCAATCTCTTCAAGGGTACTCCCTTCTCAATAAATCATGAGTTCCAAAAGCAAAGCAGTACTCGAGCCACACACACAACTCAGTGTCTTTCATCAGCAAGTGAAGGGGAAGAGATTGGGCTTGTAAAAAAAATGGTCATTTAAAAGAATGGATCAACTCAACTGCAAAATATCTTGAAACAAGTTAAATCAGCTGCTCCTCTTTATGTTCTTCCTGTAAAGCCCATGCTTCTACATGCCATTTTGGCTTTAGCGGATGATCAAGAACAAAAAAACGAAAACCTAATGGAACAAATGGGTTCAGTAACTCACAAAACAGTATTCTTAAATAGCTCCTGTCTTAAAAACATGCTGTAAGAACTACAGTTGGTTTATCTGAAAAAGAAATTAGGCAACTTCCTAATAAAAAGCAACTACAGATGATTTACACGTTATGATTAAGAGACACTAGGAGTAATGGAATTTGAAATTACTTTCTAAGGAAATGGACCAATGTAATATGCAATAGTAAAAAAAAAAAAAAAAAATCTGGTTTATCCTTGAATTTTTTTTACTATATTCAATTCAAGATACTACAAAAGAATGGGAAAGAACTTTATTGATGTTCTCAGCCATTACATATTTTGTTCAAGGCGCTATAATTTAACTTAAGCCATTCCAATTTCACTAGTAGAAAAGGGTTTCTTCAGCTCTTTCAGAAACTTCTTCCCAGTTCTCCAGGTCTCACGTGCTCCAGGCGCCCTATAATCTGTAGGTTCTCCGAGTGAAGTGTTTTCCTGGTGGGCAGCACTGGTTACCGCAGCTGAAGAGATTTTTCATGGTGAGAGATTTTCACTGCATGAGATCTCTGATACGCAGCTGTGAGTCTTCTCAAAGAGCCGATGCTTCAGAGCTGCCCTTTACCAAGTAAATGCCACAAAAGCACAAATCAACCGGTTGGTGCAGGATGATGTGGACAAGTTCTGCCCATAATCACTTAACAGGAAAAGGGATCAGAAAATAATATAGTTTTTCAACTCAAAAAATACCACGGTTTTCAACTCAAAGAATTTCTATACCCAGGAGATACCCAAGAGCAACATGAAAGAACAAGTAGCAAGCAAATGTCGTGGTCCTGGTGCCTCCCGTCTATATCAAACCAGGATGAAAAACAAAAAGCTTTTTTTATCACCAGTAGAAACGTGTACCCACAGTCTGTTGACTGCTTTTTGACTCAGAAAGAGACTGTACACTTGCCAGAGTTCACTGACCTAGGTATCTCGGAGAAGCAAAAGCACAGAGCCATATCGCCAACATATTTTTTCAAGTTTTTAGAGCGCACTTTTGCATGAAGCAGCATTTTCACAACTAACTTCAAACAAAGAGAATACGACAAAGACAACAGTAGGATAATGAATTAATGAAAGTATCCACCATTGTACATGGTTCACATCTCCCTAACGACCCACAGGTACCAAGCATGCTTACCTCTGTATTTGGTTGTAGCGCCTGCCCGTCCTGGGACGCAGATGGTACTATTGCCCATGTAATGTTGGCACTAGCAGACGATAAGGAGCTGAGGGCACCATTCTTCAGTTGCTCTTGAGAGTGTGACTTGGGGCCAGGCCATCCCAGGATACCTTCTGAAGCAGAAAATAGGTGTCAGCTTACAAAGGACAGTTCACAGATTTCTTCCATTCACATAATTGTTCTACTAATCAAAATGAATTATCTCTTCTCTGTTTCCACGCACAGTTTTACCTTCGTAACAAAAAAATCGTGTACTTTCTGAGCTAGCTTTAAGAATTTCTCAAATTATATTCCTGCATTTGGAAGCAAGAAACACTCTAAATAACCAAAGTAAGCATTTTATAGGCCAACTTCAGTGTGTTTGGCTGGTTTTTTTAAGTCAATGAATGTTACCCCTACCACCAGGCTGTATAATCCTTATGTATCATTCTATATGGCACACACTGGTAATTAAGCAGATATTTTCTACCCACTATTTTCATAGTGATGAAGCTATCCAAGTAAACCCGCAATTTTTTCTGCCTGAAATCAGAGTTTCAAGCCTAGTAGCTGCATTTTATTTCTGTCTGTACTATTCAAAGCTTTTTCTGGGTAAAGTATTAAAATCCTTTAGTGGTCCCAAGACGGAGAGGTCTCACTAGAATGATACACATTAAATATGAATCAAACAGAACTTAACATCAGAACAACACCTACTTCTGGGGGCACTTGATTTCCTGGATGGGTCTGTATTTAAGGATGCCATGACAGAAAGAAGAATCAGCTAAGGCAACTGCACAGTTGTTCCTCCCTTACTGCTCTAAAACACAGTATCAACAGTCAAATCAGTAGCCCTCAGCACAGAACTTAAAATTCAGCTATTAATTATACGCTGCTATAAAATGCAGGTATGGATAAGAAAATTGCAGCTCTTCAATCATTACCATAATTTGTATATGAACATACAATTAGTGCCTTTGGGAGGATCTCCTCTCATCACTGACAAGTTTCCAAGATGACGCAAAGAACATTAGAGAACATGCAATTTCTCTTCTCCATATCAGCAGGGTTACCAGAGGTTGCCTCCTAATTAAAGTAAATGGTTTGATCTGGTGAGGCAGCTCTGTATAGTATTACATTAACACTTTCACTATTTAAAAATGGGCCACAAATCCTATAGCTGAACTCTCAGCAAATTTTAAAGATAAAACAGCTACAGAACATTCCTGCCATCTAAAATCACACTATGTTATGATGACATGACAAAACTTGAGATCGACTTGCTTAGCATGCTTCTGTGGCACCATCTTTTGCTGAAGAAAGCACAAAGAAAGCATAAGCAAATAGTTAAATATAAAACAATTTTCAAAGATCTAATTAGCTGACAGGAAAAAAATCCAGCTTTTTTTTCTTTTTTTTAAATGTATATTTCATACAATTACAAAAATTTCCCCTTGCCAAAAGAAGAACATCTCTGTGGCTCTGCTGTCAGAAGACATGAAACGTGAGAGAAGACAACAGCATCAAACAAAAGAACATTTTCTTGGATATTGGTCCTCCTACACATCAGGAAACTAAACCTGTCCCCATTCCAAAGATGGGATTTAAGTCAATACTCAATGTTAGTATACACAGCAAGGAATGAAGAGCACAGTAGTCACAGTATCCTCAGCAGTCACTGCTCCTCAGGTCTTGGGCAGTTTGTTGCTGGGGAAAAAAAGATAAACCCAGATCCCTCAACACAAGCTCTGACTGAGAGGATAACCTGGAGGCTGTCCTGGCAGATCTAAAATGGGCTCTCACTGCACAGGAGGAAGGAAGCATAACATCAGCATTAACAATAAAAGTCAGCTGGTAGAAAATAAAATAAAAATGTTGGTTTCTTGGAAGAAATTCATCTATCTGAAAACCATTAAATTTTTTTTCCTCTGTTTGATGTTAATATGTACAGATTTCAAAGATAAAAAAAAAAGGCAAGTGAAAATGCAGGTTTTCACCTTTTCCCTTTTGAATAGCCACAGTTTTATGGAGCATGCCTGGGCTTCTCACTCTTCCATTACTTTGCAGTAACCGATCTCAATCTATTTTTCTGTTTCTTCTTGTCGAACAGCTGAATATTGGATTACTGCTGCTATTTTCCTATTAGAAAGACACTAAAAAAATTGAACTGACTTTTCTTTGTGCCAGTCTTTGAAAATCCTATCATTTCCTTGGGCTATCCATTTTCTCTTCCTCAATAAAAATCGCCCACTTGAATAAATAACTGGCTTTAGGGGAAATTTTTAACGTGAACATTTACTTCAGCATCACTTACATATTTTTTAAAACACTATACCAGTTTTCCTCCTCAGTACAAACCTAAGACTATTTCCCTCATCTTTCTCTGCACATTTTAGAGTCTCTTAGAGAAACAGAACGTTAAAATTAGGGAAGCATGTTTTTCCTTCTGTCCCAAGGGCAATGCTATCCCTACCAGAAATCTTGTCAGCTTAATCAATTGTTAAACAGATCTTAAAAACACATTAGAAACACATTATGACCTAGCCAACAATAGGATGCCAAGAGTTAAGGTCCAAAGGGCAATAAAACACGTGTTCCCTTAACACCTCTGCATGTGACAAAAACTGTTTTGTTAAACTGTCTGCCTGGAACATGATTACTTTGCAGAAGAGATGCAGTAAAAGATATTACTCGCAGACCACAGAAATCTAAATAAATACAAAGTTATCTCTCTGAACAAGTTGAAAAAATTCATGCCTTGTCTCAAACTGCTATCAGGGAACCTTTGATGATCTTTCATCTACAAATCTTACTCTGAGATGTCAGCATTCTCATATCATCCCCAGGGAGGTGCCACATACCTAGAATATCAGCCTACTTTTCATGGAAAAGCAATGTATGATGAGAGAACTCACCAAAAATTATCTTAAAATCAGCTAAGACTAGAATACAATCTCTATGTAGAAATTGAAAGGCCACAACAACATAGCTCCTACTTCACTCACATTATCAGTTTTCCAAAACTTTTCCCTACAGTTTTTCGGGGTTTTTTTCCAGTACGTCTAAAATGTTCTCATTCGCACTAGTACAAATTTTTCTTACCACAAAATAGTACAGGTAGTTGTTGTCTGTGCCATACGAAATGAAATCAAATTCTGTTTTTGGAATTTACTCCCTGCAGACCAAGCTGCCATCTGTAAATAACTTGGTGCGCTCTAATGGAGTTGCCATCTTTGCCATTTACTCAAAAATTTCAATCACAAGTTCAATTCCTGTTCTTGGAAAAAAAACAAAACAAACTAAACATATTGTGAGAATGTTTACCTTCAGAGTTGGATAAGAATAGGAAGAAACTGCTGTCACTTTTTTTTTTTTCAGCCAGATTTTTTTTCTCTGTTCTGAGTCATAGCCAAAGGTAGCTGACAGAAAGGTAAATTCAAGTCTGATACATTTCAGAGTGCTAAAGGAATTCTCCAGACAGACAGTCACAAATTACATAAAAGCACTCAGAGCGACATAGCTACTTTACCATTTGCTTTAAGACTATGCAAAAGCACTACACTAACTAAAACAAAACATCTGCCTCTGCAGCAAACAATGTAACATTAGAAAGGACGTACCAAATACACAACTAGTAAAATCAGCCAGACCTCTTCTACCTGCAGGGTGTTGGTTCTGTAGCTCCGGGAGTGAAAACCAAGGTCTGATTCCCCTGAAAGTTCAGTGCATATGTACATATAAAAGAAGAGTTCTTACAGAAAATACCCCAACATTCACTTCTTTCCCTCTTCCCCTCAACACCAAATTCCACTGTGATGAACACACAGCAGACAAATCCATCAAGGCACACGAGAACACTTCTACATGAACAAAGTACAGCATCCCAACAGAACCTACTATCCTTTCCCTATGGCAATGCTACAGTTCACAAACAGCTATTTCAGAGGGCACAAGAGGCTATATCCCACATAAGTGCCCTCAGGAGAAACGTTTTTCTTTCTACAAGTGCACAAAGCAGGAGGGAGGGAACTTCTCTAAAAAGAGAAGGCTTGCAGGACATTTTTCTATTAGGCAATGTTGATAATTTTCTTTCATTGGTTCTGATTTTCTAGGTACCTGATGTACCTTCAAACTCACTTTTGCATGATAATTGATGCATGAAATCCACTTAATACCTATCTCAACTCTGTAACAAAAACCTTTCCAATTTGAAGTCCTCGGGTCTTGATTTATAGACTACAAAAAACCCACGTCTATTGATAACACTCTTACGAATATCTAACAAATATCTAACACTCTAACAAATATCCCCTTAACAATGCAATGGTAGCCCTTGAGGAGAGACCAGTATTAGATCTGGATTCCTTCCCCTGCCACGGACTGATGCGACAGTTTTGTCTCTCCACTGAATCCCTATAGCACACTGAACCAGCAAGAGGCAGCTGTGTATCTGCTCTGCAGAGGAGAAAGACAACATTGTATTTGCTAATGTTGAGTGGGGGCTAGAAGGTAATGTTATCTTCAAAAGAAAAAAGACCATGCAAGGAATAATGTATTAGCCTTCAGACAGAACAGCAAATTGTTCTGGTTATTCCTGACAGAAGCAAGTCTGGTGATGCAATTAAGGGAGAACTGACTGACCATGCCAAATTTAGTAAAGTACATCAGCAACAGAAAGTATGTTCTTCCTTGTGTTCTTTGCTCACCCTTCCCTGCCCACATGCATTTGGAGGGTGGGGGATAGTTAAGAACCAACACGGATTAATATGCTCATTTTTCTCTCTTGTCATCTCAGCTGCAAGAGAATTCCTACTTGTCATTTGTCACCAAATTGAAAGCATCTAGATTGTCTTTCCTGTCCATGTATTTTCTCCAAAAAGGCAGCAAGAGAGAATATAAAGTTCAAATATATCTCCCCACACCCCTCCAGAATCATCTTCAATCCATTTGCTGCCATGGGAGCCAAAATAACAGCATTTGCACATTCTAATGAACTTCAGAAAATCTACAGTAAGGATTAGTTTGGCTTTTGTTTTTTAAAAAATCTTCAGAAAAATGAAGCATTCTATTTTATACTTTGGAAAAGTGGGCAAGGGAGAAACAGAAAAATACAGGAGGAAATCCCTATCAGGAACATGATTTATTCTGTAAATGAATGGCTCATGTAAAACACAGACTAAAAGAATGGGTTGATCTGTGCAGGCTGCTACTACAAGAGAGAATTCTGTCTGCCAAAATGCTAAAATAAAGAAACAGACTTAAAACACAACACAAGCTGGTAAAGCTACATTAAAACAAACATTCAAGTTTGCTCTGCTCACAGTTGGAAGAAAGTTAACCATAGCAGTCAACAGGCTCTGGGGATAACTCTTCCACTGAAGGCTACAGAGGTGGAAAAAATAACACCAGAGCTTTTAAAGTTTGAAATGAAGACAAAGGTTTCTTCTCCATGTTTTTATTTTAAAAGGCACCTGCTACCTGCCTGGATACCAAATGAACTCAAGTTTGTCACAGGGCACTTACTGCTGATCAGCAATTACTTTACATGTACCTATGTGGTGACATTCTTGGCTAAAAAAAGAAAATACTTGATGTTTTTCTCCCTCCTACAGAAAGAGCAAAATTGCGAAATCCAAAGAAGCTTTTATGCAATTCCTCATCCTCAACTCACACTACGTGTAACCAACACTTTCAGCTAATAATACACTTCTCCAGCATATTTTTTAATGAGAGGAAAAAAACTACAAAGAATTTTTTTGCTGCATGTACCATTAATAATGACAGCTAGAAATTATTTTGACATTATTTTGTCTTGAAAGCAGAAACAGACATGATTTTGCTTCATTGGCTGTTCTTGTTGATGCACTTCCAAAACCAAGCATTAACAAAAAAGAAAATCACAAAAACCCTTCCGTGAAAGCTTTAGAGTGGAAATAAAACCTGTATTGTGACTAGCCATCAAGACAAGATTGAAGATTTCAGCTTAATCTTCACGTATGCTTGAGGTCTGAGACTGACTACTCATGAGAAACATGAGGTGGAAAAATCGTGTCATCCTTAAACTATTCCATGACAAAGGATGCCATAAAAATATTTTAAGTCATGACCTACACAGTTGCAGATTCTGGACAGCATTTCACTAAAGCGAATGCCAAGCTGTTTCTTTCTATTCAAGTCACTGGAAAACAAAGCAATAAAAATATTTACATCAAAAGAAAGAAGACCTTTTCTTTCCCGTTTAAAACAATACAAGTCTGTAAATCTGTTTAAAATAGCTACTATTTAATTCTAATGTTCATGCGAGCATTCCATAAGTACCAGGTTGGAAACTCTCAACTACTTTAAGTCCTTGCTTTAGAAGCAGTAAGCCGGCAAGGCCCCCAGTGCAGAGGGAAGTCAGCAAAGCTTGTGTTATCAGCCAAGGACCTCAAGGACACAACCCGAGCAAAGGTACAGAGAAAGCACAGAAAGTAGACATAGATCTACTTTTAAGGCAGCTCTCTCTCTTTTGGGCATAGTAGTGAGGGCTTTTGATGCGGAAGGAAAGTAAACTCAAGTGTAAGTACAAATCACTGAAGCTAAGACACTGATTATTTCTCACACTCCTCATGAGCAGGACGGTGCCACCTGCCTCGACTGCTTCCATGAACTGCAGCTGGAAGCAGCAGAGTAAGTTATCAAACGTCTATCTTGTCTCTCCCTGCAGAATTCTGTGGATCCTGCCCCACGATGCCTACCAGCACCTTTACACTATGCAGCAGGTAATGAGACAGCACCAGGATGCAAACGTTTGGCAACAAATTGCACAGCGCCATGACATCTCACAGGAAAGGTGTCAGACTTCCTACCAGAGGAGCACATGGCTTTTAAACTAACAAGAGCCATTTTCACCTGACAGTGACAGTAAAGGTCATCTTTGTTTGCACCTTCTGGCTATGAAATTAAAAAAATTCACCCGGAGGACACAATCCAAAAGACATATATCATCTCTGAGAATTAAAGTTTGCTGGAGGATTATTTAAAGGCTTTAGTCTGAACAGGTATGAGTTTACGTGGCTCTGATGACTCTGACACTCAACTGACTCAGCAGAAACGTTCAATCTATCAAAGTACGCCTGGAAAAGATTAAGTGTGTAGGAAAATCAGAAATCAAGACTTGTAGGCCAGGTTCTTTCAGGCAACTGTGTTGCATAACGAGGTCTAGGGAAAAAAAAGACGTTTCACAGACTTTCAGTCAGGGAGAAGACACTAAATATTTCAGCAGCTTTTAGTTCCCTTCTTATTTTTTTATTTTTTTTTTTTAATTTTTACTTCCATACCAAGGAATAAACCCACGCACACACACACTGAAGAATTAACTGCTTGCATCCAGGTTCTCATAGTTACACCAAAGAGGCTGGTGTGAACCACTGTTACAGAGCTTTGATTCCTAAAAGGACTCTTTTACAAGTCTGCAATCTTAGGAGGAACAAACAAAAACACTTACTACATTTTATTAAGTATTTCATAGTTGTGACTTCGCTTTTTTTTTTATTCCTCAAAAAAACCTAGGAATTTCCCTTCAGCAAATACTAATGTTATATTTCCTTTTCCCTGTTCCTGTTCACAGATCCTCAAAAATCATTATCAAGTCAAAACAGAGACACTGATGTAACAGATTACTTAGACACAGATTCAAGGACATGTACAATTCAGTCATCTATCTCTTCACAGTTCACTTAGAACACATGGACATGAAAAAACAACCTTCAGTGACTTTGAAACTAGAAAGTGACTTTTCTTTAAAGGATGCTTTACATCTTTGTTCCAAACCATTCTCTTTTGGGATGAAATTATATTTAAGAATTTAATTAAATGCACTATATCACTACTATTTAGGTGTTTTTTTTCATTTTATAAAGAAAAACCAAAATAAAGAAATAAGATATTTTTTTACAATATGTTCCTTTATAAAACATCAGAATCTGGATGTGGAAAAGTCACAATATACCATAGCATAGGTGTCAGTTTTAACAGTGTTTTTTCCAAGAACCATTTTTACACTATTTGTCTACTTCTCAGCTAACCCTCTCACACTTCTACTCGCCTCACAAAGGGAATTCTTCAGGGGTTGTCTTACCCAGCCATCTCAGGAGCCTTGAGGGCATATCCTACCTACTGCAAGTAGAACAGGTTGGGGTTTGTTGTGGAAGCACCTGAAGAAGACACAAAAAGCTGCCCCATATCCAGAGCTCAGTTGCTGCTGCTTCTCCTACATCAACTCCTGCTCCTATTCTTAAGACTGGTCAGTGCAGATTACACATGGGAAAACACTAACCACCATGTCAGAAAGCTAAAGGTCCAACTTCCAAGATCATGGACAGAGATGTAGAACTGGGTGAACCGAGAAAACCTGAGCTGTGTGGGGACTGAGAGGTTCACGCCTGCAGAGCTCAGTCCAGAACCACACTGACATTTAAGGCTCATAAAAATTTACCACAGGCTTGTTTTTTTCTACATAGCACCATGATGAACTCTTTGTTGATTTAAAGAAAATCACAGACTGAAATAAATCCAGTGTCCTTCCACGCAGAAAACTACAAAAACTATTTTTACTATAGCACTGCATAATATTAAATGTATTTTCATCAAAGAAATCTGTATAAAGATTTCAATGAAAGAGGAAAAAGGGAAGGGGGAAGCAGGGCGGGCCAAAACAGGGGAAGCAAAACAACCAAGTCAGTTCCATTCTGCCATTAAGAATATTGGTTAATCTACCTTTTCTCCATGTCCCCTTATTTTTTGTGTTGCTCTCTTCACGACCTGGTTTCTCAGAGAAGACTTAGGACAACCTCATTTCCTCCTTTCTTCTGATTTCAATACATTTTGCATCTTTTTTTCAAGCAAATGTAGCAGCTCACAAGCTGCACACCTCAACTTGGCTCCCTGAGGAATGGTTAATTTTTCCTGCTTCAGTAGCAAAATATAAAACCTCAAGGCATAAGAAATAATACCAAGAGAGCTTGCGCTCACCTGATGACAGTGTCCTGTTATGATGATGGCCCACTTGATGCAAGCCTAGCTGTAATAAACTCAGGCATTCTCCAAGGCAGCTCAGGGTGGCAGCAGAGGTAGCTTTTAGAAGTAGCAAGTCGTGATCCAAGGCAGAAAGGGGCCCAGAACTTGGCAGAGCTTCAATGGCTTGTACAAGATTCTTCTGTTGTCCTTCAACTTGGCTCATGATCTGTAAAGGTCCAAAAACATCTGCTGTCATAGGAAATACCACTGTGTGGCTGTTAAAACTCTTATGGATTGAAATAGTGACTAAATGTGAAGAACTATCACAAATGGATGTTCATGTTCTGATCCAAACATACCGTATACTTACCCACAAAAACGATGGGCTTGAGACTACCAAAGGCCTGTAAAAATGTCAAGACTATGTTAGAGAAAATCATCTCTTAAAATAGTAGATTCACAGCAGGTTTAACAGTGACTCATACTTTCTGACAGTCTTCATAAGGAAAAGTGTGAAAATTCTACTTCCTTCTCCATTATTAATTTAGGTTTAGATTTTCTTGCTTTTGTATGTGATCTGAGACACCCAAGGAAGTTAGTGTCCCTCCTCCATCTTCCCTACATAAAATAGCTAATCACAGCTTAAGAACAGACAGTATTCATTTCTCAAGCATCAGTAAGGAACTTTTTTTACAAAATACAGTAACTTGTAAGTTTACAGACATTAGCATGAGATGCAACTCAGAGTACTTATTTAATATCAGATATGAACACCAGCTGTGAGAGAAAAAGTTAACCTGTTTCTAGGTTTGGACCATCCAAATGAAGATGAAATGGGAGCTTGTATAGCAGATTAAAGTATTATTTGAGCAGGCTGCTCTTTCAAAATCCTAAAGCTGGAAGAAAAAGGACATGTTCAAAACTTCTCTCTCCGTTTTTACCATCTGTAACAAATGACACAGGCACATGACAGACAAGGCTCTTACACTTACCTTGCAAAAAACTTACTGTAAAAACTTACAGGTTTATACTTGAGGTATCCAAAGCTTTCAGAAAAATATATCTGAAGACATCATAATAAACAAAGATTCAAGCTCCATTTGCCCACACTACTATACTGTAAAAATATGTTATGAGCTTCGTGACTTTTTTATTATCATATTTTCAAAGTATAATGTGATCCTGTAGCCTCCCTATGCTCTCCTAAACAGACTGATTAAAAAAGTGTATCTTGAGTGCACTGAAAAGCTAGACAGGAAACTGAACTCAGAGATGCAAATAACCATTCTTATAAAAAAAAAAAAAAAAAGAGCAGAATTACATGAAAAGCTGTTGTTGCAGTTCAGAAGGAAATTTAGCCAAATGCCTTTCTGAAGGTTATAATGACATTTTAATAATCAGCATTTAAAAGAGAGGCCAAAGCTTCAGCAGACGCCACAGACAATTTTAATTTCCTTTGACAAAAAACATCATCACTCAGAAGGTGACACAGGACCCCCCACCCCCCAGTATTCAGCTTTAGGGAGCCACTACAATCCCAGGCAGTGCTCTGTTTTCACAAGTCACACACAGTGTACCTGAGCTCCACAGCATGAGCAAGGGGGGGTGCTTCAAAGATAAAGCAAATCCAAAAGCACCACAGACATACACTCATGCAAATATTCCTCTCTCAGGAAAAGCGTACATGGAAGCAAACTGAAGGAACAACTAGGAGAAAAAAGATGACCATCTCCCTGTAAAACTAAACAATATAATTGTATGGGGAAACTATTTCTCTCCTTTTCCCATTCTGCATATGAGATTGAAATTGAAAACCTCACATTCCCATGCTTCACAGCAACAGAAGTGTTCTATTTTCATTTCTAAGTGATTAGTTTTCCTATTTTCCTTTTTTTTTTTGTGAGAAACAGCTCATATTTCCAAGATTTTCTTCCACAGAAAATAAAATCAAAAACAAAACTTAAAAAAATTCAAATATTTTCCCCTTAACAAAAGACAACTATATTCTTCTGCAGTTAAGACAGAAGAATAACGAATACACTTAGGAAACATTTAGAAAATGAACTGAATGTTTCTAGTTATCACCTAGCCCAAAACTTTACAGGCTTTTATCAGGACGTTCTCTTCACCTATATATTCTTTTCATAACGTAGCAAAGAAACTGCATATTTTCACAAATGCACTGAAACTTGAAAAATACAATTCTGTGGTAGACACAAAATAGAAAAACTTGAACTATGAGCACTACATGTATTAAAATTAATTATATGCATGCAAATACCTAGCATTAGCAGGCCTGCACTTACTTAATTGCAAAATGTTCAGTAAAAGGAAGCCTTATGGAAGGAAGACACCAGCTCATATACACGGTTTTCTGCCTGCTGAAGAACAAGCAGATGATACGGGTTCTCCACCAACAGCTGCTCCTGAAGCCTCAGGGAGACTCAGACCTTTTAGCCTGCCAGAAATTCTTAGGTATTGCCCATGTTCTCGGGGTGGGCTGACCTTGGTTGGATGCCAGGTGCCCACCACTCTCCCTCCTCAGCGGGATATGGGGAGAAAAAGTACAGCAAAAGGCTCATGGGTGGAGGTAAGGACAGGGAAGTCTCTGCCACTCCATCCTGCTCACTCTCTTCACCTGATCCAGCATGGGGTCCTCCTATGGGAGACATTACTCCATGAACTGCTCCAGCACAGGTCCGTTGCTCCAGAATGAGTTTCCTACAGTGTCACAGCCTCCTTGGGGCAACCATTTGCTCCAGCACAGGGTCCTCCACAGGCTGCAGGTGTGTATCTGTTTGTCGTACACTTCCATGGACTGCAGGGGGACAGCCTGCCTCACCACAGGCTGCAGGGGTGTCTCTGCTCTGGCACCTGGAGAACCACCTTCGCCTCCTTCTTCACTGACCTTGATCTCTTGGTGTCTGCAGTTGCTTCTCTCACATATTCTCTTCTCTGGGCGCTGTTGAGCAGCAGTTTTTTCGCCCTTCTTAAATCTGTTATGCCAGAGGACTTGCCACCGTGGCTGATGGGCTCGCCTTGGCCAGCAGAGGGTCGGTCTTGGAGGTGGCTGGCATTGGCTCTGTCAGACAGACACAGGGAAGCTCCTGGCAGCTTCTCAGAGAAGCCACCTCTGTGCCCCTTCTGCTGCCAAAACCTTGCCGTGCACATCCAATACAATTCTCCTGAATAACACTACACTCAAAGAAACCTGCCATCCAAAGACACCCTCACAAATGACTGAACGCAAGAGGAAACATCTCTGGTATTTTCCTTGGTAGGTCAGTCCCGCCCTACCATTTGCTCCAAACCGGCCAATTCGCAGCTTCCATTGCTTCCTGCTTTCTCCTCTTCCCAGCTATCTTAAAATCCTGGGTGATTGCTTCCTCTGCTCACTACAGCAACTGCTACCTACTCCTTCACAGCTGGAACTGCACCTCCTAGACCTTCCTATCGTGAACGCAGAGCCAACCATCACGCAAGAGATCAAACACTGATGTGACAAGATCCCAATGAAACAGTAAGTAGAAATTACTCTAATTCTTGGAGCCACTCCCCCCCCCCCGGTNNNNCCCCCCCCCCCCCCCGGTATGTGAACGATTAGCAGAAAAAGAAACGAGATATCCTAGTTTTTCAAAGAAATTTGTTTCAGACATAATAAGAAAAAAGAAACTTCTTTCACACAGTAAATAAAGTTAGTTCTTAAAAATTAATTTAGGAAGAAATAAAGAAAAAATGAGGTGCTGTTTTCTGTGCTAAGAGAAAAAAATACAGTAATTCAATATTTTTTTAAATACTAAACGATGCATTAATCTTTCCCATGCAGAGAAAACATCTTGCAAAACCTGAATGTCATTTTTTATTTAATGCTTCTATTTCTTTCTCAGACTCTCAATTATCAAGTATAATAACAAACTCTTTGTTCAAGATTTTTCCTCTCATCTCACAACAAAAATAAATAGAAACTTCAAAGGAGGAAAACTGAATAGCCACACCTGAATGCAAGATCATGTGACTGCTCTTGATATTTTATTTTAAATGCTCTTGTTATCCAGACTCCAGGAATAACAGGCCTGTTTGTCCAGGCCAGATGGATATTACAATAATCAGAACATCTTTCTTTCTAGAATTATTGATCCTACAAGGTTTCACCAAATTAACACAGCACATCACAACAACCGAAAGCAAACACCAGCTTTATGCCACCTATAAAACTACCTAAACCACAGCTACCTCAGGGGCATCTCCCAAGACAATGACTTCAAGTTGCCAAAGCAAAGGAAGAATGGGATCAGCCATATTACCTCCAAGGGCAAGCAGAGACCCTGCCTTTGTCATACAGCATCTGGCCAAGAAAATAAATAGTGTCACCAATCCTGTGTTTCCATACAATGATTTAAATAATTCAGATAATACTACCCTTCTTTTAGAATATAAAGCATGAAGATTCTTCAGACTGTCCCAGCCACAATCCGATACACACATAAGCAATTTCTATTTTAAATTTCGTTTGAATTTTAGTATTAATCACACATATTGAATCCTTTTATAGACGCTATTAAGAGATGCGTACCCATGTATACAAAAAAATCCAAAACACTCCAAAGAAGGAAAATGTTCTTTTAGCACTGAAAGCCCATAGAAATTCCGTATCAAGCTCCTCTGTGATGTGCTACAAATCATTCATCAAGGAGACATTCCACTCCATCAGTTAATAACTCTTTGTCTCTACTGTAGTAATCTCTGCACACCATCACTAGCAGCACACTGCCGACTTATCTCCAGGCAATTCCTCTGAAAGATTTAATGCAGTGATTTTTATTTCTAAATCCTTTCCATTACTGACTGCATGCAAGTTGAAAACAATTATTAAAAAACATGGGAAAATAAACAACAATAAAAATGCTTATACGAAAAATAAAGCATCTGTAAAAGTAAACAGTTGTGTGGAAAAATCTGTAGACATTTAAATAGCAATAGAAATGCAACATGCATCACCTCCTTACAACGAAGTCAAGCTGTTCTTGTGAGAAGTTTCCTGCTTACAAAGGCTGCGAAAGAGCCAGTTTGCTGCTTCATGGTTTTTTGGAAGAATTTGGTTGGCTGGTTGCTTTGTTTGGGTTTTTGTTTTTTTAATAAAGTGTAATATGAAAACACAGTATCTCTCTCTCTCTCTCTCACACACACACACTTTCTGGAAATACTAGTTTCTTGCTTTTTAGACAATAGTGCCAGAAGAAAAACATTTCAGAAAACACTGGGTAAGAACAGGAGGTGAGACCAGCCTTTCAAACTACTCTAGAAAAGTCACAAGTGATATGTATGAAGACCTTGGTTCTCCTTGTTAAACATGCGTATACCACAGGGGACTGTGGTTTTTTTCTTGTATTTAATATTAAACACTGCTTTTCTTAAAAGCAAAAGCAGATGAAAGACAGACGAGGAAAATCCATGCACAAAAAATAAAAACCTTCTAAGTCACTGTAAACCCGATACATTGGGTTGCCACGTGAACACAATAAAGCCATCAATTCTGACCTTGAGAAAGGACTCCTCCTGCAATCCTGACCTGTATTTCATCAACAACACAAACTGTCATATTGTGTAAACCAAAAGTCAAAACAACCAGTAGATGTAATAGGAGAATATACATATATATAGACATACAAATAGCTATACAATCACATCTACCAAGAATATATCAAAATGTAAGATACTTGGAACTCCAATGTCACTAAAGCAATCACACCAGTCACTAGCAGAACATTAGCTACCAGTTCAGCTCAAGTTCAAAATTCCCACACCATTTTCATTAAAATTTCCCACTTCAACTATTTATTCTGAAAACGAGCACAACCACACATGCAAAAAACCTACTGTAAATACTGTTAATCACCAGCTCAAAAGGTACACCTCACCAACTGAGGACTTTGACAGATCAAGGTAACTTCTACAAATGCAGTTAAAGTGGATTTTCGCATTTTTGTCTTAAGTATAACCACTGCTGAGCAACTGAATACTTGCCTTGACCTGACTCCTGAAAAGCATTCTCAGACTACTCAAGGTCGCTTGCTATGTGAATCTTACTACTTGACAAAAAATTTTCTGACAACGATTTATAGATTTCTCTCTTTTCTTCAGTAAAGTCAGATAACAGATCTTTTAACAGCGTTCCATCAATAACATGCAAGCCAGGAAGGCAAAATTACAACTTAATATATAACTAAAGTGAAAGAGCTACACACAGAGGTTACAGTATTTAATAAAAGTCTCTTACCAAGAAAATTTTGCATTTCAGCTTTAAAATTGTCTAGTGTAGAAACAGGTTCAAGACCAGATAACTACAAGCATCCTTATTTTCCACAAGCAGCGTATCTGTACACTTCACCTCAAATAATGCCTGAGCTCTGGACCAAAAAGAACCTCCTTGCACTGCAAACAGGAGAGAATTCTACCCACAAAGCTTCAATCTGGATGAAGACTCACAGTAGCCTCTGTGAACATTACTATGCTAACGAGAAAAAAGATTTTAAGAAAGCATCCTAGAACACCAAGTGAGATATTCTGAAAGCATCTTGGAAGGATGGAACCAGATAATGACACCCGGAGCAGCTGTCCTTTCTTAATCACTCCTTCCCACACATGACAGAGAACAAGCACAAAATTCTCCATTATTGTCACCTCAGGGTAACAGCCAGCTTGACCTCAATTATCTTAACTAAGCAAACAATGAACAGTAAAATTGGAATGACTTGTTATGTAACAGTTATTAAGGCTTAGACACATACATCCTATCAACGAAGCTTCAAAGGAGCAAGTTAATTTTCGCTTGGCATGTAATTTGCAGATAGAGACACAAAAAGTGACAGAACAAACAGAACTATACCTCTGACAATCAGGATGGAAGCTAATCATCAGGGTGCATTTCTTCTTCTCTTCAGTCCTTGCCTCCACTTTCCTAATTCAATTTCTTTCCTCAACGGAGAATGAAAACAAGCTCCTCCCACCCCCACCCATTATTTTGTTCTCTTTTCCCCAACCAGGAATCCACATAATCTTTGTTATGAGAAAAACTGAAAAGTCACTCGCTACATATCTTCATTGTCTCAGCTAACAAAACATTATTTCCTTTGGGGTTTTGTTTTGGCTTTCTGTGCTCAGCCTTCTCACCATGCACTCAGCAGGCTGACTCCTTGCAAGGAAAACCTCACAGAACAAAGATTAAATGTCATTCGGACAGAGTTTAAAAGCTAAGACAGCCAGGAAAACAAGAAGTGAAGGAGGCACACTGGCTCAGTTTTTCCCTGTTCTTAGGTACTCTTCCCAATCTGCTGCTTCCACTGACATTGCTGCTGTTCCACTGGTCACCATCAGCACCTCCAAGGGCTATGAGGTCCTCAGGGACCTGGAGCACAGGATTTACTCTCCAGGGAGCAGCTATAATTTACCTACTTGTGTCATGAACATTTTAATTGGCTAGTTAATTTATTCATATACTAAACATGATCCTGTGCTCCATTCTTTACACATTCGATTCCTATTTTATATCTTCAAATTCTGTAACTCAGACACTTGCTGCATATCCTTACACCATACTATCATCCTATTTTATGAAGACAAAATAGAATTAATCATTCATTAATTACAGACTTCTTACTCATCGGCCTATTACCCAGTAGCTTATTAATCACACCCCCAAGCTCCCTTGCACAGGTACAACAATCACACTTTGTATTCTGGAGGTCTGCATATTATTGCTTTAGACCATACGGGTGTTGGATTTGGAGGAGGGAGGAAAAAGAGGAGACAGATCTTTTTTTGTTGAGGGGTCTGGAAGCCTTAAACATTCCCTGCAGTAGCAGGGGAAGAAAATTCATCTAACTTCACAAGAAATTCTCAGTCTGTTGCAACTCAGGTATAAGGGAGGAAGCTCCTCCTTTCCTTCAATGCTTCAAAACAGGAGAAGTTCAGCAAGAAAGGAGCTGCCTAACTACCTGCTTTACAAAAGCATCTCTCTGCTCAGAAGAATGAAGGAGAGGATATACTTAAAAGATCTGTCTTCAAATATCAAAGAGCGTATGACATCTCTAATTGTCAGCATTCTCTGAGACTTTATGCAGACGCTTTATTTGTATGCAAAACACTCTCAAGGACAACCTGAGTGTTCTCTGTGGGTTTCTACAGAACTCCACTTCTTACATCAGAAAATAAGAGACACCAGAGAGAACTTCACAGCCCTTGCAACACATATATCAGTTAGTACAGAGGATCTAAGAAGTTCTGGCAGGATCCCTGAGAATGCCTCCAGAAATCTCCACAAAACAGTTCACCTACCTTAGACCAAAACAAATCAGAAGCTTCCCTTTGCTACTTCACTCAGACTCCTTATCACACTTCCTTATAACTGCAATTCCACATGACAGGTTAAATGTGTACTTCCTGCATTCAATCTTTCCTTCTCCTCACCTGAGAAATGAGCTACAGAGTGACAGAAAGGCAACTGGGGGCAGAGGTGAGGAAAAGACCTTGTGTCCATGCAGACAGACTAGGACAAAAAGTTCTGATTTTGCCAGAGAATATCTTAGACAGATAACCTTGGATTTTCTCAAATAGAGGATACTTTTAATCCTAATCAATACAGCTTCCTTGAATGGCTTCATATTTTATAGCTGGGGGGAAAAGAGCTTTTCCTGTCATCCTTCCCAAATCTGCTAGTTATTCTGAGAGTCCTTTCTTTCTCCCAAACCAACACAAACTTCAGGATCTCTTCTCTGTGGAAGAGGAAGATTTACAAACAAACCAAAGTACTAACACTGAAGGAAAATAAAATCCTCTGATAGTGTCAGCTGTCTTAAGAGCGTTTCATGGAGCTACTCCACAAGTCCTTAGGTGAAAAGGGAAATCTTTTTAGTATGAGCTGGCTGCTATAATAAATACACAAGTAAAAGGACATGATTCAGAAAAATTGTATCAATGAGCATTGCTTTTCACCACAAATCAGAGTGAGCGGGCTATTTTTCTGCAAAATGGTCAGTATCAACCTACCACTGGTCACTTTGCCACTGGAGGGAGGTGTCTGGGAATCAGGGCACATGACAGGTTTTCTTTCTGGCCTGTTGCATTAGAGCTCCCTGTGAATATCCCACACATCTAGGAAACACATGACATGTGTTATGAGTTGTACAACAACTCAACTACTAAGTGCTGGTGGGTTCCCAGACTGTGACTTTTTCTTGAGTATTTTCTAATCTCCCTGCTCTATAAACCATCTCCTCCTAATAATCACCTATTGAGATTTAGTGTTTACTATCAAAGACAACTCCAGGGGAACAGAATGCTGGGACTTGGAGGTAAAACCACAGAGAAGAGAAAAAGCAGACAGTTGCTCCCAAGGTTGCTGCTCCCACCTCAAGGAGCCTGCAAGTTCCAGCAAACCTTGGATGGCAACTGGCTGCCATCTAGTCAGGCAGGAAGTGCACTGTTCTATTTTAAACCACAGAATGCAGCATTGAGAGCACAGTTTATAAAAAGCACCTTGTGGGAAATTATTCTTATGCAATTTTACCATAAAAGTTACCTCGCTAAGTCATTATTTTTAGTGATTAAATGTTACTCACAAGCAGATGTTATTCTACGGGCTCTTCTGAGTAGCAGTTTTTCTTACACAGTTCAGAAGGATCATTTTGCTGAAGTTAAAGAGCTATAGCACAGAGCTGGAAAGCATTTTTTGATTACCAGCAATTAAAGCACATTTGTGAACTTAAAGCATTCCAAAGAGAACCTAAAAGGTTGCTGCTAGCCATTAAGTCAGTATCAGCAATCACAGGAAATCATTATTAGTTACCACGATATAGCATACTACTGGTAAAAGGTGGGGTTTGGACTGAGTGAAATTAAGTCTTCTGAAGAGAAAAGGCCATGTTGAACATAAATTATACATTTCAACATGAGTAGCTTCAAGGATGAGGAGGTTTCTCTCAGAACACTTGGTGCTAGAAAATGTACCTCAATCTTTTTTAACTTCTATTATTATTCCATTCTACCTGGGAATACATAAACACACATACGATCACTCAGGATAGCCCAATATCCCATACAGTATTTATACAAATTTCTGGTGGACAGTTCCAGTGCTTCTTACCTTTCCCAAAACTGCTTATATAGCCTTCCACCTCTTCTCCCAATTAGTCACCTAGCTTGCAGTGGCCAAGCATAAAACAAAATTTTGTTTCTGCCATTTAAAAAACTCTGAGGTGTGCAGTATGGACTGGAATGACTTTTAAAGTTGATATTACTTACCCACCTTACAGTCAATTCACCTCATGTTTTCTGAAGAACAAGTGAGCTGACAGCATCATGGCTAGCTCATTTTCCCATTCCTGAGTCTTGAATAAAGTGTACCTCTACAGCTTGTGACAAAGCATTCCAAACCCACCCCTTTGGCTTCTTCCCATGTCCCAAAGCTGACTGTCAACTGGTTTAAGTTGACATCATTAACTTTACAGCACTGAAGTGATTCAACATACACTACTATAATTTGTGACATACTGTAATATTACTGAAGTACCTTTTCAGAGCAACTTTTCCACAAATCCATGCCTTTTGTGTCTGCCAGCTTATGTCTATCAATAACACTGCAGATGAATAACTGGGGTTCTGAGAAAAACCGCAAGCAGTTATCCCAGAACACAGCAGATAACACCAGAAAAACATGTTAAGAAGTATGTGCCAGAACATAAGACTATGGTTCCTCGGAACTGGGAGAGAAAAAAAGACAAACACATGAACCATAATAAAAATTAAAAATAATTCATCAATTACAGGTGTGAAGTAAGGTAACACAGGTACCCCAAAATGCCAGGCAGTGGAAGGATTGTAGGAAAATTTATTTCCAAAGTCGAGAACATTGGACATAAAGAATATTAATCTCAATGGTGTTTCACTGGGCCTGGGGAAAGACACGCCCCTTGTTCTTCTCAGGGCGTTTATGATCCCTGGCCCCCACTCTGTGGGGGGCTTTGAACATGTCTGCAAGGACTTATCTTTTTCTCATACTCGGGAGAGTTTCTCTGGAATGCAGGAGGAGAAAACATCTAAAACTCTCTTTGAGAAAGATGCCTCTTCTAGGCAGGAAAGTCCTCCTAAGCAGAACAATCCCTGATCTCCTCTCCGTCAATGTTCCAGAAGAGTCTTCTACTCTCACAACAGGTATACATCTGGTGCCTGTAACACAAAGCTACTTTAGAGCATATGTCCGATTTGGGCAGTTACAGTTCAGGTTTGTTTGTGGGATGAGATGTTGCTAGCCATCATCTTCTTAGCTATACTTTAACAACACATTGTCAGAAATCAGAATTGCAGGTAAGCAGCTGCTCAAAAGCACCTACGTAACTTACTTTCCAAAGTGTTCAAAACCTGCAAGCCAAGCATTACTGAGATCACAGTAAGAACATGTAGGAAAACCTGTTAGAGACCAGGTCTTTGTTAAATAACTGAGTGCTATGGTGCTTACTATTTATGTTCATTGTAAACTCAAAATGTTTCCTGGGTTTCTAAGAGCAGCATACAGCACTTAAGGTGTTACACAAGGAGCTGAAGATTATAGTAAGTTCCTCCATAAAAGTATATAATAATGTAAACTTAATGGTATGCTAAAAATATATGAGCCATTTCTATGGTTACTTTCTCCTTGAGGGCATTTATGTAAGTACTTTCCATACTTAATACTTGAAACTTGGCTAGCCACCTAATATTACATTGTCATCTACTACCGCTGAGAACATTCAAAAGTATCTTCTACTTAATTTAATAAAAATAGCATGTAAGTGTGGGCTAACAAAATAGCCCATGTACTTTGGAAGCAGTAATTTGCATTATAAACAGAGCTGCAGAAGGTGCCCCTTGTCACGTTCAGCGTTTGCTGTCATAATCCCTGGTGCACCAGCCAGCCACTCAGAAACCCACACCGAAAGCCAGGCCATGAGAAGCAATACTCTAATCTGAGAAAGATTTACTGAACCATGTTTTCTTTAAGGCTTCATTTTCAAACTGCAAACTCTAACTTGAAACTATTGCAGTGTTTGTACTTTAATTGTGAAAGAGAACAGCCCTGCAGTTTTCAAAAAATGTAGGTATATGTATGATATGCTATGCTGTTTAATATATGCATATAAACCAGTTGAATTTTGCTCATAAAACAGAATTAAATGACAGTTTTGAAGGAACACAAGCTGTAGACTGAATTCCCCTCAAATCCGACTTCTTTCAAGCTTCCTTGGGAACCCACCATTTTTTTGAAATTTCATGAAACATTTTAGTAAGTGTAGAGAGGAATCTTAGCTTTTCTGCAATTGCTTCAGGAATCTCTGAACATAGTTATCATACACACTGTATTATCCCTAATTTATAAATTGCCATTTATTAAATGATCGAAAATTATCATCCTTGCACATGCTCAATTACTACTAAACCATAGGCTGAAAAAAATCGTGACAAGAAGCCACGTTTGAATTATTTATATTTTTCACATTTGGAGCAGGAGTATATCAGAAACAATGAGCCAGGTTCACTCTTGACATAACCTGCATGGGCAAATAGTGTAATTTTAGTAGAACATTTGCTTTATGATTCCCATAGCAACCTTAATTCTCCCTGTCTGGGCATCTGGAATCCAGGATGAGTCAACCTTTTGAATACCAAATCAAACACACAGAACAAAGTGTAATTTAGAAAGGTGTAACTTACATGCACTCTTATATGCAGGTAAAGGTTCAGAGATCACAAAGTTATTCAGCTCACGTTTATGTGATAATAACTATAGTAAGAGAATAATTTACATCTCACCCCCAAAGTGAAACAGTTAATGCTACTTACTGAATAATTTTCATAAGCGCATGCACATTTACTACTCTGGGAGGTACTAGACTGACACTGTCAGAGATTAAAGCTCCCCATTTCCTCCCTGAGGAGACGTGTTTCTATTGATCTTAGCAGTACTAACTTGAGGTAGAATAAACAGACATAGGAGATGAGACATCCATAGACAAGTCAAATAGCCTCCAAAGAAAATGTCACAGAAAGTACCAAATAACTGCATCTGCTCTACATGCCCTCAGTTCTGCTTTTGTCCCTAAGTACATGCAGAGCAGGCAATCACTCAAACACTGCTGTACAGTCAGAAGATCATTTCTCTGAGCTTGCACTGGTATCTTCATACTGCACAAGGATCACACATTTCCAGAGGTGAGGCCAAGACCAATTCAGAAGAAAGTGCAAAGGTGAAACTTGTAGCTGCCCTTTTTAGACCTCATGTTAGGTGTCAAACTGGTTTATATTGTCACAGGTTTCAAGCCCTTAAACAAATTATAATGGTTCCTGTTAAAATACAGCTGGGAGCAACCCTTTCGGTATCAGCCAGCTCAGCTGCAACTAAGCAGTTAAAGGTACCTGTAACACAGATCTGTATTACAGTACTTCTCAATTCAAAAAGTGTGTCTAAGCACAGTTAAATAGTAGTAGCTGTAGTGTAACCTACACTAGCATGTTCTATGCCAAATAAATATCAACTGCTCAATCAAGGCTTAAGGCCTCATTCACTTTCCACTGACTTCAATGGACACAGATCTGACCCAAATGTTTTCTGCTGTCTTTTCTTCAGTACCGCTAGCCAAGATGAAATCATTGCTTTCTGAGAAACAGCTGGGTTTGGTTTGAGTTTTTTGCAAGCATTTTCATGCTACCTATTTAAAAGTGGAGACATTGGCCCTTGTTTTCCATACCCTGATAATTAAAATGAAAAATTTCTGACAGTGAGTTTGCAAACAAATGAAAGGGCAATAAATCCAATACATACAAAGTATAGATGTAGGGTTATTAGGATGTAACCTATTAAGCAACATCTCATTTTCTGATCAGCACCTATCTATAGTTATAGACTACTTATTTTGTATATGATATGATGCACTTGATGAAAGATGATCAATAGGATGAGCCTTTACCTTTAATTTATTATGTATAGCATGGGGGGGAGACAAAGGTACCTTACATAAAAGTCCAAGAAAAAAAATGGAGAGTTATAACTAACAAAGGTTAGTCATCTGTGTTTTTTCCCTTCCCTTTCAAAAACTGCCACTCACCGTACCCCTGTACCCCGTATTATTTTTCCAAATCAACAGAAAACAGGACACTCCAATTTCAAAACTGAAACAGTATAAAGGCTTGCTGCAGTATCTATATAAAAAGAAATTCCTTGGCCAGTCCAACTGAGAAACCTGTGTAGTGTATTTACTACACTAGTTCTGAAGTGCAGGAAGACTCTAGTTAAAAGAATCAACCACGAACTGTCACAAAGAAAACATCACAAAGCTACCTTTTATACTAAAACATGTCTAGAAAGAAAAATGGCCATGACTTTAGGTAACTGGTTTTAAATCTGACTAGCAAAGGCACAGCAGCACAGACTTCAGCAGTGCTGTTGCAGATACAATCCATGGTTATCAGCTCTCCCGACAAGGCATCCAGGTTAGTAAGACAGAAGTTAGCACAGTTATTTAGCAGTGCATGCTACATCCACACCTTAGGTGAACATAAGACCATTTTTATCGCCTAAAGGCAAATATTTATTACTCATGCAGGCCTGAAGGTCATTTTTGCCAGAAGGCTAGCTTTTATCTTCCTATGCTCCAAAATCGAGGTGAGCACTTTTGGTGAAAGCAATGATCTGATATACAGCACTACTCCCTATTTACACAAAAGTAATTATACACAAAATTAGACACATGCCTTCAGAAACACTTGAATTATTAGCAGGACTTTTTAAATGTTTTTTTTTTGTGCATACTTCACACTGTTTATGCATGATGTCTTGCTCAAGGAGCTGAATCAACTTTTTCCGTGCACCCTTATTGCACAACCTTGCAGAATCTCAACACTATGCCAAACATCTAGAGCTACAGCTTTCTTTTTGCTAGAACTTGCACAAGATTGACCTTATCCATTAACCTTTCGATGTACTTACATGCAGAGAAACAAAAGGAGGATAAAAAAACTGAAATAAAAAGCAAAAGTTGACTTTTTCAAAGCTGAAAAGTAAAATCTGGCATAGATCAAAAATCATAGGGATTTCCCCCAATACCAGTTTAAACACTGACTACAAAGCTTTAATAAAGTTCCCCACAAACAACAGCCTTTTTCGCCACCAGTAGCTAATCACAGTACCTAATTTTGCTATCCAAATATTACAGTGACCTGAAGACACTGACTTGTTCCTTGAAAAATTCACAGTATTTTAGAATCATCTCTTTTCTCTTAGTAACAACATGAAACCAGACAATTGCAGCCCCACACAAAATTGCAGTGAACCTCACTCCACGCAGCCCCAGGTGCAAGTCCTAGACTTTCCTACATCGTAAGGGAGGAAGCGAAGAAATACCACCTGGCTGTGTAATTCCTGTGGGAATCAAATAGTAACCATGTCGATACACGGAAAAGGACATGCAAGAAGCGGTAGGGCTGTCATCTTACCAAAAAGCTCTTCCAAGCTCTGGAACTGTCCACTGGCACATAAAATAGATATCAAACTGCTGGAGGCCCCATGAAATCTGGATCTCACTATACCAAATGTTCAGAAATCCACACTGATGACTCGTCAGACTATCAAAAGTTGTAACAAACACCACATTCCAAAGGGATCAGAAATTCCTTCACAGACATTTTTAAATTGTGGGAAGAAATACTTCCCTGGACTTCTTATAGTTAACTCCATTTAATTTCTCTACACTTACGTGAACAATCAATGTAAGATGTTGCACAATCTTCATATACTGCAATTCCTGGTTCTTTAACAACAGTAACACTGGTAGAGGTGGTACCATAGTCAGACACACCCAGCTAAAATAAACACCATTCCAAGATGAAGTGTGCCACTATTATTTAGGTCAGGGACAGTTAAAATTTAATATGAAGTGTGATGTGGCACCTTGGCTTAATGTTCCAGTCGATTTTAACTGCCTACAGTAAAGAAATCTGCAAGCACAACTCCTACCATAAATTTCTAAGAGGATAATAATATGCATAGCTTAAAAAACAGAATTCAATTTTAAGACCACAGAGACTTACATTACCATAAAATCACTTACTAAAAAATTAGCTGAAAGCACTCCTTTAATGCAAAGTTATGGTCCAAATAAAAAGGTAGGAGCTCTAATAATTCTGCATAAAGTGTAACATGTTGCAGATCAGCTCTCCCAAATTAATGTACAGTGAAATTTAGTTTGGATGTAACATTCCACAAATCAGTATGGACCAGACTATTAACATCAAGTTAACATAAACAAAAATCTGATTTAAGAGAACAATACTACTTTAAACTGCAAAAAAAATTACATTATGATGAAAAGTAATGCTCCTGAGCTCATTTTCAATGCCACACTATACAAAAATAGCTTGAATATTAAACCATAAATTTTTATAGCAGTCAAATGCTCCATATTTATGCTCAATTTTAACTTACCAAAATTCTGAAAAAAGGGAAAATTCTAATTTCATAGTAAGAAAGACATTACATGTGTCATTTTGCAGAGCTACACGAGGTTTTTTACTACATTTACACAATTCTGCATGTCAGTTTGATGCTAAATAGACATCTTTGTTACAACTTGTTTTACACTAAAATTCCCTATGCTGTTAAAAATAAATCAGCCAGAAAAAAAAAAAATCACAGAAGGAAACGACGCGTTGTTTATTCTTATTATGAAAGGAAAAAAGAGGGGAAAGAAAATCCAGTATTACCAAACTTCATTGCATTACATAAAGTATTCGAGTATATTTTGTCCCATTTGAAACATGGAGATACACTTCACTTCTTTTCCAAATAATAAGGCCAAATCAAGAAAGTCCAGAATTGAGTAGCAATTTCAAGTTCAACACTTCTCAAGAACATTGTCCAAGCTCGTGAAGACCATGTGTCCCAAGCAAAGGATGCCTCTTTTGCAGTCCTCCTGTTTTTCACAGCTTCAACAAGTATTTTACAAGGTGTAAATTAGTTAAGGTAGTCCTATTTACAGTACAATAAAATAAAGCTTATTTGCAAGTCAAAGCTTCGATGACTTATGAGGGGAACACTAACACTGATCTGTAATCCTTCTGCAGTCTCTTCCCTTCACCCAAATCATATCAAACAACTTTCAAATAAAAAGCAAACATTTATGTGTTAAGGAAGGAATTAATTCTCCCTTGTACTTTTAGTTCCTATTTCTCCTCACTCCAAATTTAAAAACAGGACTGGAACAGATTTAAGTGCACTTTTATGAAGGACTCTGGACCCGCTCTTTATTGATAAATTTAACACAGAAGGGTAGATTTAACAGTCTCCAATTGACTCAAATGAGGAACATGAATATTCCCTGAAAAAACAGGTAGCATATATCCAAGTCTATTGCATTCACTCTGGAAAAAGGGGGAGAAGGAAACACACAGAGCAAGCCACTGAAATAAAATCTGCTTCCTTAATCTGGAAAAATCACACTTCACAACACAGAAACAACATCAAGCAATCAAGTACCCACTTTTTATAGAAGGTCTGATTTCTACACTGTTATGCTCTTCATTAAGAACACCACAAAAAAGATAAACAATACACAAAAAAGTAAACTTCATGTGTCCTTATAAAATTAGCTTACTCATCATTCATCTTAGTACCATCTTCCCCTCCCTGAAAAGCACTCATTTCTTTTAACCTTCAACCATTACTACATCTTCAATGTCTAAGATTTTTATTTTTTTTTATTGCAGCCCTCTAACACGAACTGGTGCTGCAGGTGAACTATCCCTCATATCAAGCAGAGCAAAATAACTACCTTCCATCATTACAGATTAAAGTCCTGTAACATCTACCTTTTTGGAACGACATCACACTGCAAACAAAGGAGTCACTAATACACATGGTTCTTCTGCAGGAATGATGCCTGGCCATTCATTCATTGTATTACTATAGGTCAGCATTTATTTTTTCCAAGTGTAGTTTTTTGAGGCTGATGACTTTTCCCCCTTCCCAACTTATTATGATCAGCACATATACTAATACTCTCTTCCCAATTCCTTTCAGCCTTGGCTGCCTTCATTTGACAAAGTTGCAACAGCTCCCACTGTTTATTTTATCAATAGGTTTAAAGTGCACTCTGAATACAACCTGAGAGCAAATACATTTAATATGCTAGAAACAACTTGAGGGAGATGACTGGTAGACTAAGACAGGATATTTTCATTGTAAACAAACAGATGGGGTTTTTTACAATGTAAAGAAAATGTGGGTGACATTCAGACAATGAGCTTTTCACTTTTAATGTTAACTAGAATAAAAACAACCATTCTTCATCAGGATACGCGATTTAATTCTTCATTGTGAGCACACACCAAGAATTTATTCAAATTCTTAACATGAAAGACAAACCAAAAAATAATAAGGAATGCAAGATGAAAGTCAGTGCCATAAAAATACTACACTATTTAAGCTTAAAACTGTACTATTTTTGTTGTCTGGAAGACAGACTTAAATCAGTATACACGTTATATTACTTAAATACTGGTAAACAGGCTTTGAAAGAAGCATGCTTTCTTGTTTGGTTTTCATGCATTTGATACAGACAAAGCATTCCTCCATCACAAGGCCAGCAATATAAATTTGACACAAAGAACTACAGCCATATAGGAACAAACTGCTGAGTGTTGGGAACTATGCCTTCGGTCACACACATCAGACTTATTCAAGCACTTTTTTCCAGTTATATTTAAATCCTTCAGGGCCCACTTTCCAATCTGAAAGGTTTTGCTGCACACAGCTTCAAAGAGATGATCCTCCAGTAGAGCAACACCACTGCAAAGCCTGGGAGCTGCAGCCAATCCACTTCATTTTTTAAGCACGCACGCACACTAATTTTAACATCAGCATAAAGAAGTCTATATACACCTGAACTGAAACTGAACCAGAACTAAAGACCGCCTCTTGCTCAGTGAGATCAAAACAAAGTAGGAAACAAAGAGAATCATTAATTTGTCAGACTCGACTGCTTATTCTAAAGCAAAATGAGCACTTCAGAGTCAGAGCAAAACAGCAGATTTTTTTTCTCTTACCTCTCTGACTTCAAAGAGTTGACCACATCGCTGGCTCTTTGCTCTTCGAGCGGCTGCAGGTGATTTGTGATGTGTGATGGTCACTACAGTTGGCCCACTTTGACTCATGTGTTTCTGGCCACTGGGGGATGCAGAATTAACTGTCCCAGGAGGCAGCAGGGATGAGCTTCTACTTCGTGAGGATGAAATGTTCTAGAACAAGCAATGGGATGGTGATATTTTCACACAAGTAATAATGTACAATTCAGACTATAGATTTGTGTTGTACTGCTTTCCTCACAAACCTAAATCTGGAGGTGTAACTGATTTATTCTTTCTGAACCATCTGCATTGCTCAGCAGAGATGTTCTGGAAACATTAAAGCTTTTGCCTTTCTTGGCTTGCCTGAAATTGGCCTTTGTAAACATCTTCACAACTTTTTACATAATAACATGCCGCTAAGTTCTTAGAATCCTACTTTCTGGGAAAGCTTAAGAAGGATTTTGCAGAGTAATAGGAATGCCAACACAAATAATTTTTATGAAACCATTGACCTACAATTCACCAAACTGGTGCAAACAGCAAGGAAGGAAAAAATCTTAAGTCTTTCCTCTGATGAGCATCCAAAACAGTGTAACATTTGCTGTTTTTAACATCAGAGGAGGTGCAATTTCGGCAAGACACCACAATTAACCATCAACATTTACAACAAGGCATGGCTTAAAAACATCAACACATTTTGGAGTAAGCTTGGGATAAACTCTATGTACAAAAAAGGCCAGAAATAAATCTCCAACAGTATCTGCAGTATGAAAACTTTTAACATACAACCTATAAAATGAGTCAGAACATTTCAGAACTTTTTGTTATCTGAACATCTGTCAGTGTTGCTGTCTCAATTTGTTCTCTGTAGACTTCAAACTCAACTTTTCCTGGAGGTCTACAAGACAGTAATAATCAAGCACAGACAGGCATCAGAGCACCATGGGATTCCATATATAAAAGTGCAATATAAAAGAGCTTTTCCCTGCTCTTTGAACTGTTGATTGCAGCTGTAAATTAAAACTGAAAACAGAGTAACTGTTACCTCATGAAACACAACGCAGTTCAGAGAGTGACATTTAGCAGCACTTGAAGCCAGTGCAGTAAATACACAGCCTTACGGGCGACACAGCATCTCACCCCTCCCAGAGACCCTGCACAGGTCACGATGGCAGCCCACAACAGCGCTAAGGACGGCCACCATCGCCCCAAGGTGCTCCTGCTGAGACTGCCGCAGAGCGCGCAGCGGCACTCCTTGGGTACTATCTCTCTTCTTACCCCTTATGGGCCAATTCTCACAATTCTCTGGTAAATTCATTAAAAGACTTTAAATCTAAGGTGGACAGGTTCCAGCTAGCACCGCAATTGAAGTCACGCCTCATGTTGCCTCTCATCATCATGGCTAGGCTTCACAAACGAAGATTTGGGAAGGGCTCTACCCACGCTTGCTGCAAGCGCGTTGATGGCTAAAGAGGCCGATGCGAGATAGGCAAGTCCGGTTGCAAAAGGCACAGCAGAAAGTCTCCATAGGCGGTGTTGGTGAGGCACGGTTCTTCCTGCGTTGTCTTTTCTCCTCGAGACTGATTCTGCGTGCATTCTCAAAGGAATCAGCAGCGTTATGGATGGTGTGTCTCCACGCCTCCCGATTGGAGGCCAGAGTGGACCATTGATGGTAGTCAATATGGCCAAGGCTGAGGTACTGTTCAGCCTTGGCCATGTTGCCTCTACACTGACTGTAAAGGACAAGGCAGATTCTCTGGCACTGCCAAGGAGGAAGAAAGAAGTAAATTACACAATCCCTCTGCCATGCCCACACAAAACTAGACTTCAGACCTTCTGAGGTACTCGAGGGTTTAAAAAAATGGGTTATCACATTGCCAGTGCGCAAAGAGCTCCTAATCTCACAGAAATAATTATTATTCCATTGGTCTGGACTTAACATTTGCAAACACTTCCAAGAAGGATGGTCTGACTGTTTTTGAAAGGAATATATTCTTTTCTGCCATGGCCAATAAGATTATAATAGTAAGCATCTGTTCAAAAATTATCTGTCTTGGCTGATAAATCACAAGTGCATTGAAACTGGATTTGACACTAAGGTAAAAAAAGCAGCACAGGCTGTAATCTGTCAGAAGGGCACAGAGGGTTGCCAGGTTTATAATTAATCTTTCATTTGAAAGAGCATTGCTTAGACATAACTACAATTAAAATAAGACCCAGAGGAAAAGGTATCTGGAAGAAAGAATGAGATGAGGGAAACTGGGTGTGATTGAACTTCCGTTTTTAATACAAGTTTCATAGAAAAAGGGTATTCCTAGTGTACAGAGTAACAAAATCCACTCTACTGATGTTGGCTTTTTAAACTGACTAGCATCAGAATACCTCTAAACTAAATTTAGGGTGCAGACGAAGAACAACATAACCTCATTTTTTTTCATCATAAAATCAACTCTTCCAGGATAGTTTGTTTTTAAAATTAAACCTTTTGAGAAGCACTGACATTGCAATCACAATATTAAACATACACGGCTGCTACTTTCATATAGCTAAATGGATCCCAAAACTCAGAATATAACAGCAGCAATGTAAAACAGTAAGTTTAGCCATTAGTTTTGCTTAAAAGAAAAGAATATTCTGTGAGAAGCGAAGTTTTAATATGTTTTGATTTTCTTAGGGGAGAGTTACAGATCTGCAGATAACAAAACTAACACAAGTATGGAAAAATCCATTGTTTCTGCTTAAATACGAAAAGGAATTCTAGGAAAGAGTCAGCTTTCAGAAAAAAGCAGCTGCCAAAACAACCTCATTTAACCTGCACACTTAGAGAGGTAAGTTCATAAATTGAAATACGTGTATATTCTAAAATCAATATCTGTATCATTGATATTATTTTGAAATACAATGCTATTTTTCCTCAAGACAGTGTTTCAAATTGCAGTGAACTATCTGCAGTTGATGCATGGATCACAACAGAGACTTGACTGCAGCTCATGCCCCACATTTTCTCTCATGTCAACTAATACAATATGCCTTTCATGAAACCCCACTTACGCTTGGGAGTCATAAATTTGGTAGTGAGCAATCAGTACAAAAGCTGCTAGCTAGCTGCAATTTTTTTAACTGTCTTTGTATCACAAGTAAGTAATGAACACACTGCCAAAAAACAGACATGCTCATCATTTTAGGAGTCTCTTAATCCAAATTAGGGTATTTTTCCATGCAAAATTTGCTCCAGTTCATATCACAACTCCCGGGGCTACATCACCTAGACTCATGAACTGTGACTAGAGACAGAACAAACATTCTGTGGGGCCACAGTGCATTTACGATGGCTTTTCATTAAATTCTGCAAAGGCATGTGGCAGTTCACAGCAACTCTTGGTGGACAGTCATTTAGAGCATGGAATTTGGGGATCAGTGAAGCAGAAGAGAAAAAAATCAGAAAGCACAGCCTATCTATAGTTTCAGTAGTGACAGGTGCTAAGAAGGCTGTCCTGCTACAGGGACACCAGATGAACTCAAATGTCTGCATACATAAGTACACAGCCTAGCAAGGGCTGACCACATCCCACTGCCTGGTGTGCCTGACAGTCAGCTCCATGCCCTGCCCTACAGCAGAGATATGTGATCTCCAGGGAGAGATCATCTCTGCCAGTGAACCTCCCCTAGAGTCCTCTCCTTCTCTTCTCAGCACTGGACATTTACCCATCAGCTCATCCAGTCAGGAAGATTGGCAATCCCGCACTAGCACATACAGCCACATTCTGTGCCAAGTATCAGAGTCAAATACATTGGTCTCTGATCAGCTCCTACAGGTCCATAAGCAAGTTTTCTTCACTTGTTCATTTTCTGTCCCTTTATACCCCTCAGGCATCCACTGACCCAACATTTCCAATCAACATGCAGAAAACTCCACCAGCCCAAAACAAAAATCCTCTAGTACCTAATTTGGGATTATTCTTTAGAGGACATCTGTAACATCCAACCTTATGTGAGCTCAGCACCAGGACCTCTGACTACCTCTGGGTAAGACCCCATGAAAAATATAAAAAATTCCAACTTACAACTTCCAAGAGTAGTCACACACGAAGTGCAGGTGACTGTCTGCAGGAGGCAGTTTTTACAACCACTCAGAACCTTTTGAAGTTGGCCTTCACTCCTGCACTGTCACAGAGAACAGCAGCAGAGCACTGTGCCTGCTCCATCCACGGAGATGGAGGCGGCAGCAGCATCCAATTCCTTCTGACAGTTTCTTCCTGTCATTGTCAGAAGAGGAACTGCACACTCATCCCCTTAGGCAGTTTTGAATTTTACAGCACATTGTCAACACCTATGTCCCAGCCAAATACTTGACTACTCTTTTGCAGAATTTCTTCAGATTAGACACATGGAATGACAAGCATCCCTTTTGCACTGACACACAGCTGTGCAAAAATCAAAATTTTCCATTTTTGTTAAAACGTTAAAACTTAGGTGAAGTTTCCCACTGCTAAAAACACTCAAATTACACATCATACTAAAACAGTCAAAGTCACTCTCACAGGAAATCAAAGCAATGACAGTAACTGATGGATCTTTATTCCTAACCCCTTGCTCTTCCCCCTGGCGCTGCTTGTCTGACTGATCTGTCCCTCCAATCATTACCATGTATTATTTTCTTTGGTCTCACTGCTTTCTGGCTTGCAAATAAATAAATAAAAAGATAGTGAAAAGTCTGATGAAAGGAAGACATAAGCTCTTCAACAATTAGTAATGCACAGTTCCAATTAAGAGTCAAGAAATCCCCAGGCTGAAGGATGCCGAAAGGATTACAAATATTCTTTCCTGAGGCTACACTTTACCATTGCTCCAACAGTTTGCCTGCTAATAAAATGAAACCAATAAAAGAATAATAAAAAAGCTAATAAAAGATTAATTTGTTACTTGTGTTCATCTTGGTTTTGTGACCTAAAGCCAGCTAAAGTAGGCTTAGCTAACATAGATTTGGGATAAGATTTTTATTTTAGTAGACTGTCCAACCCCAAGATAAAAAAAGCAGTACAATCAATATTTCCACTTGGATATCAAAAGTCCTAACAATTAAAATAATGTAATTGTGTAAGTTCCAACTATAATAATGTTTTCATGACTCATTCTCCCTGGAGACTGCCCTTCTTGTTCACAAAGAAGCTGAAGTGTTTTTCACCATTTACCAGAAGCAAACAATTTTGTTTATTTTGAAAAGTAAATGCAATGTTCCAGAAAGCAATAAAATAATTTCTGAAGTGAGTTGTCATATCTGTTTATGGTTGATAATCATCATTTTCACAGGCACTGTGCCACAGATGTTTTCCTCAGAATAATAAACACTGAAATGACATTCCTTTACTCCTCTGCATACATACAGCACAGAACCAACCCCTGCATGCAGCTTCAGAGCTGTGAGAAGTCGCACACTATCAAAAAGTAATTACAATTTTGAGACACCACCACTCAGTATTTTAATTCCCATCTACTTCTTTTCCAATGCATCCCAAGTAAACAAACACTGATAAAAGACAAATATGGACAGAGTTCTGTTTCATTTACAATATATCACAAATATTAAAATGCAAATGGCTGGATCTACGTAACATCCACACTTCTGCACTGGGAATGCACCAGCTTATGATACATTTTGCACATTTCTGTTAAGCACCATCCATGGTACAAACTTTTCTGACCGAATATTATAGTGCTTCATCATCTTCAGTAAGGCAGTATGTGCCTTCTTTTACAGCAAGAGACTATGATAATCATTCCATCATAAAATCTTTTCTTCATCAACAATCATTTGAGCAAGCTCATACTCAGTCCTGAATGGATTTTCTTCCATTTCCGTAGAAGGATTTTAGAAGCAGAGACAGCCGTGTGCAACTCTTACCTTCATGCAGCTTCCAAAGGGAGGAAAAAAGATCTCAAACACACACCTATCTGCAGCCAAGCACTGCTTCCTTCTCAGCCTCACTACCGTTAAGAATTTCAAAGCATGGTTTAATTAGAAGTGCCATTCTTTAGTTGACTTCTATAGGTCAATGATGAGGAAGCAGACAAGCATACCAATGGAAGGAAGAGTGAAGCTCAAAAAGGAAAAGAGGTTTGATGTGCATCAAAGAACCAAAACACTCACAAAAGCTTTATGAAAACAGTTATCATGCAGATGTTAAAAACACGCATTCAATAATCCACTCAGAAATATAAAAGTGCCTCTGTGGTCATTCATTAATAAGGCAAGAAGAAATCCAATAAAACCAAAGATCTATGATAGCCATTCTTCCAGCTGTTGAGAAAAATTACACATTGCCTCAGTGATTTGATGGAAGTGTTAATTTCAAACTTTCAGGCAGGTGCTCCTTCACTTCACAGCCAAACTGCTCTGCGCTGGGTCTGAGGACAGTTGGACTCCATGGAGAGCTACTCGAGGGAGCCAAAGCAGCAGAGAACCAGAGACGGAGACACACAGTCCTCACTCAGCTGATCAGAGAGCTAAATCCTTTTTAGTAGGATGCTCTTTTTTCTGTTTCTAATGCCCAAATTAACACAGAACCAAAAACATGACAGAGCCCATACAAAGGATGGCAGCAGAAGGAAGGGAATTGGCCTGCCATGTAGAGCTGCAGAGAATCAGCAAAGGAGTTCAGCTTAAAGATGAACGCACATCATCCGATTTTTAACAGCTACCTCTCTGTGCAGCTTCAAACCAAAAGCTGGAACACGGGAGAGTCCACCTCCTTATTCTAGCACAGACCTAAGCTGAAAGTTACCATGTGAGCACAATTTAAGATCAAAGCTACTTCACCAGATAAAGGTTTCTGTTCCCTGTCACATTCCTGATACATATTCACTGAGATATACAAGACTTACATACAAACCCAGCAACCAATCCACACACTGGAAATAAGAGCTGGTATAAAAACCTGTGTGTTTGTTTTCAGTAGTGTTTTTACAATCACCATCATGAAACAGTCAAGAAAAAAGAGCTATGAAACAGAAGAACTGACAAGCTTGTGACAATTCATGGATACAAATTCATTCTTGGAAGTTACCACCAAAATTATGCATAAGCCTACTCTTTTTTGAACGTATTTCATATCACTGATTTCAAATTTGACTAATGCTTTAATTAAAACTTGCACAAAATATTCACTTAGAATAGTCTAAATAAACCCCAGCAATCCTATCCAGACAGAGAAGATTTCTTCCAAAGCACTGTGATTTGGCACTTGTGGAGGCTGAGCAATCTGTAATTAAGTGAAATGAGACTTCTATGGGAATACCAAGAACATTAAGACTATCTGACAGCATGGGAATTATTTGCCAGAGAACACGATCCTTTCACTGCTTTTTTATCACTAAGGTGTAAAACTTAATTAAAACAAAGTCACCGACTTAATTTGTGTTACATCCACTTGTTAGTTGCATAGCTCACCTCTGGACCATTCACTAGGATGAAAATAAATTTAATCATTAGTACACAACTGTTCCTTCACTTTTTTTTTTTTAAATCACTTCTCTGTTTAATTTCCTCCACCACTCCAGTCCCCAGCTGAAGCATTAATGACAGCAAGGACTGCAAGTCATTCAGTAACCTTTTGAAGCAGGCAGTAGCTCTGACAAGGAAAGGAAACTAGTGCTGATCTAGATCTAGTGCAGGAAGAAGGAATGATCTTCAATGAATATTTTGCAGAAACAGCGACACAGCTTCAGCTTTGAAAAACATCCTCCAAATTATCACATTTTTCTATGACTCTCCTTTCATTAATATGTATCCAAAATCTGACAAATGGGTTCTCTCTCCAATATGAATGACCTGTTGCCAAGAGTTAATGCACTGGCATTCCTGGGAACCTTCCCACTGCCTGCCTGGTTATCCCATGACTTTTTTCACACTTACACAGTATCACACTCGCAGAAAATAAAACGTACCCTTCACTGCACATTTTTCACTTGCCATTCCACCTCCTTCTCAAGTGTATGACTCTTAAAGAACTGCTAGAAATTTCTGCCTCAGTCTTCCTGCGAAAAAGGTGAGTTTAGGCTGAAGAAGAAACCGGGAGCAAACACTCAGGCTCCAACTTTGCAGATGCTGTTCCCAGCAGAGATAAGAGTCTGGATTCTCTTCAAATTCCAGAAGCTTAAAACACGAGTATCCATCTGTCTGTTTGTGACAGCACCATCAGAGACTGACAATTTGCAGTTATCACTTACTACAGCCCTCAGGGTATGGGCAGAGGGAGAAACAAGCAGATCCAGCCCTGCTGCCAGTAGAATACCAAATCATGACAGAGTCCTATCAATGGTAGAGCTATTTTAGCAGAATCCAAAATTACAGATTTTTGTAAAGTCCTCCATTACGCAAAAGGAAGTCAAACATGTACCCTTCTCTGTGTCATTTTAGAACTTTGAATGTAATTTCAGTCCCTAAACCCAACATAAAACAAACAGTATGGTGGCTAAAAGTAGCAGAATTCTATTTTATGTAAATTTAAAATATTTTAAGGAGCATGTTTCTGCTTCCCTACTAATAATCATTGTATTAAAGTACCTTCCTCTATAACAAGAGGAAAAAAAATCTTGAAGAAATGAAGCAGCACTTGATTCTTATACCAGGCAGTGGTTTTGAAGCAAGAAACTTTGAGGGGGGG